>JAWNPL010000086.1:0-122095 GCA_035047545.1 Drosophila paranaensis | reverse complement strand
AAAACTTTGAAAGAGTCACAACAGAAATAAACAAAATGGCAAGCACAATGAAAGAAAACTTCTACGTTTACAAAGAGTCCGTAAAATTCTTCATGTTAATCACACAAGTGCGCAACTGGATTGATGAAACCGAAGACCTTCAGTCAGTAGTAATTAGCCTCATGACGGATATAAACCAAGGAAGAGTTCATCCGTCCCTGGTGGAACCAAATAAAATGTTGGCGGAACTCAACGAGATTGAAAAGAAGCTCCAAAGAAATCAACTTCTTCCCGGCGGAAATTCTCCGAAGAGGCTTCAACTCATATACAAACTGATGAAGGCTCAAGTGATGTTTAAGGACAATACACTGATCATCGATGCAAGACTGCCAATATACATCAATCAATTCCTATCTTTTCTTTTCGAATCAATACCGATACCACTGATCCTTGACGGAAGAAAAGTCATTCCGAAAACTAAAACGAAGTTCCTTATCTTCAATACGGAAATGGATGCGTATCACTCAATGACTGAAACGGATGTAAATCGTTGTCAGCACGAAGACGAGGACACTTACCTATGCGAGGGAAGTTGGGCATGGAAGGATGCAGACGACGAAAGTTGTGAAATGTCACCTTTAAAACCAAGCAACAAGCAGCCGTGCCATATGACCGAGTATGAGGAAGATACATTTGTTAAAAAACTAAATGGAAAAAACCGATGGCTCTTTAAGGTATTTGAAAAGAAGTCAGCCCACATCGTATGCGGAAACTTCGAGGAAATGGCGTTGCTACCTAACCAAGGCATAATTGAGTTACATGCTGGATGCTCAGCAAGGATAGGCAAAATTTATATCTTAACGTCGCAGGAGGTAGGGTCAACAAATACTGAAGAGTACAGCCCAGTTTTCCTCAAAATAATCGACCACAACAACACATGGATCCCGACGCCGCTACACAACATTAAAATAAATAACTCAGTGGAACTAAAACAGTTGCAACAAAAACATAAGGGATCTGTACCGTCAAAAGGTCCACATTGAAGATCTGGTCTTCCACACAATGAATGGACACATCTCTTTAGGATTAGTAATAATAATAATAATATTCTTAGCACTATATATACTCAAGAGGAGAAACCAGAGGCAGCAACTGCTAGCTGTCACATTTTCTGGCCCCTGCAGAATGTTCATGCTTAAACATGTTTAGGCACATGTTAGGGTATATATGCATGAGTCAGGGTATAAAATCCCTGCCTCAGAAGAATAAAGACTCAGTACAAAACTAACCACCACCGCAGTTTAAGTGTATTCACTAACTGGTTTCCCTTGTTTAAAGCCTGTCTGATTTGAATGTATTAGTGTGTTTTGTGTAACAAACCACCAAAGGCGTTCAGCAAATAGTTTTTATAAAGTTTTGGATAATCAACAGTTAAGGGAGATTGGTCTATAGTTGGATATTGTTGTTTTGTTATAGTTATGTTTTAGTATGGGGGTGATTAGGCTGGTTTTGTAGGATTGAGGGATGAAGCTATTAACAATATAGTGGAAAAGATTTACTTTTCTGAATTTTAGTGTGTAGGAGCTGTTTTTGATTAGGAGATAGGGTATTCTATTTAAGCCTATTTGAGGGTCTGTAGTGCGGATATTAGTTCTATTTGTGTAATATCTGTTTCTATTTCTTGTGCCCTCCAGCTGGGTATATTGTTAATTGATTTTTCTGTGTATTTAATGGTGTTAAATTTTGGGGAGAGAAGTTTATATCTTAGGAGTGGTCAGACCAATGTTGAGCGAAGAGGTGGGCTATTTGGATGTTAATAGTGGGTGAGTTGTTGTTTGTATCCGTAATGCAGTGTATTGCTTTGTTTGTGTTAAGTCCACAGAGGTGTCGTATATTTATCCAGATTTTGTCGGAGGGGGTATTAGGTTCTATAGTGTTTGTAAGATCAGTCATAGCTTTCTTTTTTGATATTTTAAGTTCTCTCCTAAAAAGAGTAGAGTAATTGAGTAGATTCTCAGTGCTGTTACTGTTTTTGATTTGTTTTTTTTTTTTCGAAGTACTGTGAGAGTCTTATTCCTCTAGGCTGTGTTTTTGTTGTAGTGGTGTGGGGTAGTTTGGGGTAATTTTGCATATTGTGGCCAGATGGCTTCATTTATTTGGAAAAAGACTATCTGTTTGTTGTTTGTGTTTGTCGGAATAATCACGAATTTCCAAAAAAAATTGAAGTCTCTAGCTCTTATATGTTCTGAGATCTACGTGTTCAAACATACGGACTGACAGACAGACGGACAGGGCTAAATCGACTCGGTTTCTCTCCCTGACAAGGATATAATAACGGGAACTTGCTGTGCATAAGTTTTGTAGAAGGAAATTTTCTCAGTATACATATCACAAAGCGACTAATTTTATCTCAATTGGCAAGAATCTTTGATCCATTGGGATGGCTTACACCAGTCACACTGCAAGGAAAATGTTTCATAAAAGAACTATGGAAACTGCCGCTAACTTGGGACGCAGAGCTGGAACCTAGTCTGGGCAATTATTGGCAAGAGTACGCAAACGCATTACCAGACTTAGCTCAAATTAATATACAACGCTGGTCTGGAAAATCAAGCACTCATGCAACGGAGCTACATGGGTTTTGCGACGCATCAGAAGAGGCGTATGCAGCAGTGGTATATACCAAGGTTTGTGACCAAAATCACTTTACTGGCTGCAAAAAGTAAAGTGAACCCAATAAAAAACAAGAAGACAATTCCCAAATTAGAGCTATGTGCAGCCCACCTATTAAGCAAGCTGTTAGCAAAAATACGAGGAATAGTTGGAGATCACACCAAAACGCTAGCATGGAGTGATTCACAAATAACGCTAGCTTGGATAAAGAACAAGCGTAGCAAAGATAAATTCGTCAAAACAAGAGTAGACGAAATTAGCAAAAAACTGCCTAACGTCGAATGGAAATACGTAAAATCGGCAGACAACCCAGCAGATGTCGCCTCAAGAGGAATCTCCCTAAAACACTTAGAAGCATGTGCTATATGGTGGAAAGGCCCTGAGTGGTTAACGAAGCACTAAGATCACTGGCCGCAAATGGAAGAAAGAGAAGGTGGTTATAGTAGCAGCCCTAACCACAGAAGAAAAACTACCTGATCCCATTCCTAACAAAGTTTTCATCGATTAGTAAGCTAACAAGCGTAATCGCATATATATTACGCTTTATAGCAAAATTGAAAGGAAAGAAGCAGCAGCCAACTTACCTCACTGTCGACGAATTAGAAGAAGCCAAAACAGTTATTGTAAAACTACAGCAACAACTTGATTTTGGCCAGGATATTCATTTACTCAATTCTGGAAAGCCTCTGGAATCAAAGAGTAGATTGCAAGCGCTCAACCCCTTTCTGGATAGAGATTGAGTATTACGTGTGGGAGGACGTCTTCAAAATGCAATGGTGCCATACAATGTAAAACACCCAATAATACTAGGAAAATCACAGTTGGGCTGGCTGATAATAAACAACGCTCACAAAAAAACCTTATACGGCGGACTAATGCTGATGAGGAACTTCATTCAGAGGGAGGGAAATACATTGAAAAAATATCTACGTCAATGTTTTACCTGCATTCTGCATAAACAGGAAATGGCCAGCCAATTAATAGGAAATTTACCGGTGTATCGTGTAACTGGCGATTACCCGTTTCAAAACATTGGCATCGACTACGCTGGACCCTTTCAAATTCGCTGCTCCAAAGGAAGAGGTCAAAAACATATGCCTATTTGTATGTATGGCCACCAAGGCAATACTTCTAGAACCCGTCAGTGACTTATCATCAGATAAGTTTTTAGAGGCTCTTCGACGATTCTTTGCCAGACGCGGCAAAAGTGAACATTTGTACTCTGACAACGGCACAAATTTCGTCGGTGCCGCTAGAATACTAGGAAAAGACCTTGTCGACGCATTAAAGGAAAATAAAAGTGTTGCACCAGTACTTGAAAAAGAAGGCATCAAGTGGCATTTTATCCCGCCGGCAAGCCCTCACATGGGAGGATTATGGGAAGCTGGTGTAAAGTCGGTCAAACACCATCTAAAGCGGGTCATCGGCGATAACAGCTTCACATTTGAAGAATTCTCAACACTTCTTTGCCAAATAGAAGCAGTGCTAAACTCACGCCCCCTAGTCAGCATAAACAGTGACACGGAAGGTGGCGATATTTTGACACCAGGTCACTTTATTGTGGGAAGACCACGGAGTGGAGTTTCAGAACACTTTGATGAAAATCGGAAAATTGAATCTCTAGACAGATGGAGGCACATGCAACGCATCAGAGCAGAATTCTGGAGGAAATGGAAAGATGAATATTTATCGACACTGAAGAAAAGAACCAAGTGGCGGCAGGACAAGCCAAACCCCATGGAAGGCCAACTTGTGTTATTAAAACAAGAAAATACGCATCCCGCTAGATGGCCCATGGGAAAGATAACCAAAACTACAAAAGGACAAGATAACAAAGTCCGAGTAGTAACAATAAAAACAAATATGGGTGAGGTGAAAAGATCAATAAACAGGATCTCTTTACTACCTACTCAAAATAAAGATGAGCAAGGAAAACCGAAAACCCGACGTGAACAGACCAAATCAGCAAAGTTTACGACAGCCAAAGCGACGATCTTCAGCCTACTCATGATACTGCAGGTAGCAAGCACCACAATAACAAGTGCAACTAATACAAGCAGAATAAAAATCCAGGATATAAATCAACGAACAGCTATGCTGATGGACAATCTTGGAAAAGTAGAAGTCGTATCTTCAAGCTGGCAGTTATTGTTCTACTACAACATGCAAGCATACTTTGAACTTTTGAAACAAGCAGATGAGCTGATGGTTAAAACGGACATAATTTGCGAAAAATTGGGTGAATTCAACGACTACTGTACAGCAGTGAGTCAAACCCTCAAATCTAAAATAAAAATCATAAATGAGAAAAACAAAATCATTAAACTAGTACCAGATAGAAAAAAAGGTTTATAATGTTTTTCGATATTGGCACGGCTAACAGATTAGAGGAAAACATGCAAACAATCATTAAAAACGAAAAACGGCTCAATGAATTTGTAAGCAACCAGACATCAGGGATCAATGCAACGTCAAATCTGATACAAGCTACGACTGAAGAAGTAAATAAAAACTTTGAAAGAGTCACAACAGAAATAAACAAAATGGCAAGCACAATGAAAGAAAACTTCTACGTTTACAAAGAGTCCGTAAAATTCTTCATGTTAATCACACAAGTGCGCAACTGGATTGATGAAACCGAAGACCTTCAGTCAGTAGTAATTAGCCTCATGACGGATATAAACCAAGGAAGAGTTCATCCGTCCCTGGTGGAACCAAATAAAATGTTGGCGGAACTCAACGAGATTGAAAAGAAGCTCCAAAGAAATCAACTTCTTCCCGGCGGAAATTCTCCGAAGAGGCTTCAACTCATATACAAACTGATGAAGGCTCAAGTGATGTTTAAGGACAATACACTGATCATCGATGCAAGACTGCCAATATACATCAATCAATCTTGCATTTTCTTTTCGAATCAATACCGATACCACTGATCCTTGACGGAAGAAAAGTCATTCCGAAAACTAAAACGAAGTTCCTTATCTTCAATAAGGAAATGGATGCGTATCACTCAATGACTGAAACGGATGTAAATCGTTGTCAGCACGAAGACGAGGACACTTACCTATGCGAGGGAAGTTGGGCATGGAAGGATGCAGACGACGAAAGTTGTGAAATGTCACCCTTAAAACCAAGCAACAAGCAGCCGTGCCATATGACCGAGTATGAGGAAGATACATTTGTTAAAAAACTAAATGGAAAAAACCGATGGCTCTTTAAGGTATTTGAAAAGAAGTCAGCCCACATCGTATGCGGAAACTTCGAGGAAATGGCGTTGCTACCTAACCAAGGCATAATTGAGTTACATGCTGGATGCTCAGTAAGGATAGGCAAAATTTATATCTTAACGTCGCAGGAGGTAGGGTCAACAAATACTGAAGAGTACAGCCCAGTTTTCCTCAAAATAATCGACCACAACAACACATGGATCCCGACGCCGCTACACAACATTAAAATAAATAACTCAGTGGAACTAAAACAGTTGCAACAAAACATAAGGGATCTGTACCGTCAAAAGGTCCACATTGAAGATCTGGTCTTCCACACAATGAATGGACACATCTCTTTAGGATTAGTAATAATAATAATAATATTCTTAGCACTATATATAATTAAGAGGAGAAACCAGAGGCAGCAACTGCTAGCTGTCACATTTTCTGGCCCCCGCAGAATGTTCATGCTTAAACATGTTTAGGCACATGTCAGGGTATATATGCATGAGTCAGGGTATAAAATCCCTGCCTCAGAAGAATAAAGACTCAGTACAAAACTAACCACCACCGCAGTTTAAGTGTATTCACTAACTGGTTTCCCTTGTTTAAAGCCTGTCTGATTTGAATGTATTAGTGTGTTTTGTGTAACAAACCACCAAAGGCGTTCAGCAAATAGTTTTTATAAAGTTTTGGATAATCAACAGTTAAGGGAGATTGGTCTATAGTTGGATATTGTTGTTTTGTTATAGTTATGTTTTAGTATGGAAGTGATTAGGCTGGTTTTGTAGGATTGAGGGATGAAGCTATTAACACTATAGTGGAAAAGATTTACTTTTCTGAATTTTAGTGTGTAGGAGCTGTTTTTGATTAGGAGATAGGGTATTCTATTTAAGCCTATTTGAGGGTCTGTAGTGCGGATATTAGTTCTATTTGTGTAATATCTGTTTCTATTTCTGTGTCTCTCCAGCTGGGTATATTGTTAATTGATTTTTCTGTGTATTTAATGGTGTTAAATTTTGGGAGAGTAGTTTATATCTTAGGAGTGGTCAGACCAATGTTGAGCGAAGAGGTGGGCTATTTGGATGTTAATAGTGGGTGAGTTGTTGTTTGTATCCGTAATGCAGTGTATTGCTTTGTTTGTGTTAAGTCCACAGAGGTGTCGGATATTTATCCAGATTTTGTCGGAGGGGGTATTAGGTTCTATAGTGTTTGTAAGATCAGTCACAGCTTTCTTTTTTGATATTTTAAGTTCTCTCTTAAAAAGAGTAGAGTAATTGAGTAGATTCTCAGTGCTGTTACTGTTTTTGATTTGTTTTTTTTTTTTTCGAAGTACTGTGAGAGTCTTATTCCTCTAGGCTGTGTTTTTGTTGTAGTGGTGTGGGGTAGTTTGGGGTAATTTTGCATATTGTGGCCAGATGGCTTCATTTATTTGGAAAAGACTATCTGTTTGTTGTTTGTGTTTGTCGGAATAATCACGAATTTCCAAAAAAAATTGAAGTCTCTAGCTCTTATATGTTCTGAGATCTACGTGTTCAAACATACGGACTGACAGACAGACGGACAGGGCTAAATCGACTCGGTTTCTCTCCCTGACAAGGATATAATAACGGGAACTTGCTGTGCATAAGTTTTGTAGAAGGAAATTTTCTCAGTATAAATGTCTCGTAAAGTTTTAGCTCTAGAAGAACGTGGGCGGATATTACAGGTCCTCGCAACATATGCAGAGATACTCTAAATAATGTCCACAGCTAAGTCCATTGAAAATGGGAAATCAGGGTATAATGTTTTTGTTGAAATGTGTATGTATGTAACAGGCAGAAAGAGGCGTGGCATAAAGTATATATATATATATTCTTGATCAGGATGACAAGCCGCGTTGACATAGCCATGTCCGTCTGTCCGTGTTCTTTTAGGGGCGTTGGTAGACGCATTGAATTCACCCGCTGTACTATGTGTCACATATGTGGCACAAACGAGTACCGTGGTTTACCCCTTTAGGGGTACACGCCACTTTAAACAAAACTAGGATTTCTGTCCGTATGTATGAACGCGTCGATCTCAGAGCCTATGTATGAGAGCTAGAGAATTGAAATTTTTTATGTAGGTTGTGTATAGAACGAAAAGATCGAGCTTGTTTCAGAAATTCGATCATTTTTATCGTTTTTATTGTTATCGATTAAAAACGAAAATCTACATTAAGCTTTAAAATTCTATCTAATTCTTCTTTCTAGCTAGAATCTTCAAATTTTGCATTCAGTGTTATGCCAGCCTTACGCAGTTTCGATTTTTGTTAAATTTGCCACGCCCCCTTCGCCTCAAATTTGTAAGTCCCGTATATCAAATACTAGAGACTTGTGCTTTGGCACATACATACATATAAATGACATGATCACACCCAACAAGTTTGATCAAAATCGTTGCTCTAGAAAAAAGTTATTAAACATTTAATTTCCCATAACATTGACATGCAAAGAGAAGCAAAAGAACAGCTGACGCACCGACTGGCGTTTGTGTGTGCGTTCGCCTGTGTGTGTGTGTGTGTGTGTGTGTATGTGTTGCTTGTAATGAACATACATCTACATATATACTATACAAGAAACGGAGAATGCACGAAATAGCGGTTCAGGGTATACCCTAGTCGAGCGGTCTCGATTATAGTTTTCTTACTTGTTTCTTCTGTACTGATTGTATAAGTAATAATACCCAGAAGGATGTACACCTGGATACCGTTCAGAATGACCACCAAATAGGTCTACGTTTAAAGTTCATCTGCAGTTTTGCTAATACGACGTATTTTTATCTTGACTGAACTGAGCAAAGTCTAACTAACTTGATCTGCGCTATTCGGTGGAGTAACTTTTACCATTGAAGGCTTTGTAAGAACGTTACACACTGCCTCTGCGACCTTCGTCAATACAAATAGTATATCGAGATCTTAGATCTCGATTGTCGCTGTAGGCTTTAAGCCGGAGACGCCACTTTTTACATCCTGGCGGATGTTTTTCTGCTTCGCCGCAGCTTTTATACGCATTAGCGTCATCATCTTCGCCAGAGAGTTTTAAGATGTACTCCTTGGTGATGTTGCCATCGCTGTTTCCGTGCATGGTGCATCAGTTTCCGTTATGACCGTCTTTTCTGCTGCTGCTACTGGATTTAATTGAATCCCTTGAGCTTTGCCCAAAGCCCATCTTGAATCCGTTTATAATTAGTATATAGCTCGCATTGATAAATTTAGTGTAATTAAAATGCAATGAAATGTATGTAGATTCTTCAATAGTTATGTTTGCAAAAAATACTTTCAATTATGTTATAAAAATCGATATCTTTATATATTTTTTATTTAAGGACGTGGCATTCATTAATCCAGCAAATGTTGTATTTGTATACATGTTGGTACGTGAGCTTGTTAACGGAGACGAAACAAAGGAATCAGATCTGCAAGCATCTGTACTTACCTGTTTATATTTATCATATTCATATATGGGTAATGAAATAAGCTATCCACTAAAACCATTTCTTGTTGAGGATTCCAAAGAAACATTTTGGGACAGGTAAGCCTAAAAAAAAATGTTGATAAAAATGTGTCATATATTCAACGTATAGTTGAATAATATGTATTTTGATTTTATCCCTTTCCGTATTAGTCTTTAGTCGTTATTACCGTCTGGAACAACTTCAAGGGGCGGGTTTTTTAAAATTTGAATTCTCAACTAAAGATTCGTAATATATATATTTCAGAGAGAAGAAACGTGGCAGACCTTATAAGTATGTATATTCTTTATCAGGGCGACGAACAGGGTCAATTTATCACTATCCGTTTAACCGTCCATCCGTCTATTAGTCTGTCGCGTTCACATATACGCGTCGATCTTAGAACCTATGAGAGAGTTAGAGTTAGAGACTTAAATGTAGATCCTTGTATGTAGATTCCTGTATAGCACGCGCAGAACGAGTTTGTTTAAAAAAATCGATCAAAGAAACGGAAAATGTTCGGAATAGTGTTTGTCTCAGGGTTCGGGAGATCTCTTAGTAGTGTCGAGTAGAGCACTCTAAATTGTTAAACTTGTTATTCGTTTATTTAGAGCTTATTCGCTTGTTGTTAAGTTTCTTAAATTATTTTGGTGGCCAATTTTATTGTTAAACTAATCTATAAGTTTTACACTAAACCTTAAATTCAATTGAAATGTGATTAATTGCAGCTCTAATGTTAAAGTATAAAAAACTAAATGGATTTATAAATTTACTCGTATAAGTAGTTGGGATAAGACATTACATTCTAAAGTATAATATTATTGTACACCATTTTATTTTATCTGTGTATTTTATTTCAGGTGTTTATTCATTGTAAACAGACTAAGTAATAAGATGTTGAAAATAAATGCAGAGCCAGCATTCTTCACGGAAGTGTTTACTGAGCTGAAGTCATGTGGACAATTTCAACCCAATTCAATAAAAAGTTCAAGTTGTGGTGGAACCTGACGGAACCATGCGCAATACTTTGTAATCCCACATTTTCGAGATAAAATAAAAAGCATAAACAAAGTTAAACAAAATCAACATTGATAAAATATTACAAAAATTATTTGTCACCATCACACTTGTTCAAATAAAAATGTAATAATATCGCTTACAAATGCTCTTTTTCAATCATAACAAATATTCTATTGTTTTTTAAACTTACTCACGAAGTGAAGTATTATATTGTTGTTGTACAATGTCCACAGTGCTGTGCGTATGAACGAAAAGCAATTCTAACCTATTGAAGTGACTTGAAATATGGAGTACATACTCGTGTATATAAATTGTCCATATTTTCCCGATACGCTTGGGACATGGCAAATCGGAAAATGCATTTCCCTGTATCTCAGAAACATTACTTCTAGAAGCGCAAGAGAGTTGTGATTTGGAATATATACTAGCGATGATATCCTTAGATTGAGAACTAATGGCTGATATATCTACGCTCACAATGAGCTTGGTAAATCGTATAAGCTTATATCTCCTACAGTTTTTGTGCTAGAAACTTCAAAAGTGGATGTTAAGTTACTGGTGATTTCTTCTATCGATTCCTCAAAAACAATTTTAGCTTCTTTCTTGGGGCTTACAAAAATATACCTTGTAATTTTCGCATTTTTAGAATGAAGTATAAAAATTTTAGAGTTGTATTCCTGATGAAAAAAATCAAAAATGTCCACGACCACTGGGGGCATGGCGATTCAGGAAAAATTGCAGCTTTTGAGCTATAAACACACAATATAATGACTATAATTTTTGACTTACTCTATTGATTTGCAATATTATACATATATATGTATGTATTTAAAGGAATAGGAATAAGTAAGACTCTAGTCAAGACCGGTCGACTAGAAAATACCCAGAACCCTGCAAAGCACTATTATACACTATGCCTATTTTGTGGGATATTACATGCTCAATTACTTTTTTCATGAATGAACTTTTTCAATCAATTCAGAGCGTGTTTATGCCATTCATATGGTTGCATTTTCTAAAGCACAAGTCTCTAGCATTTGAAATACGTGTTTTGCAAGTTTGAGGCGAAGAAGGCGTGGCACCCAAAATTCAACAAAATTGATAAATCAAAATTGTATAAAATACACATAAGACTATCACTGAAATTTGAAGATTCTAGCTATAACGATGAATTAGATAGAATTTAATAAATTAATGTTGATTGCCGTTTTTAATTTTAACAATAAAACGACAATAGTCATTGATTTTTTAACACAAAAAAATATATATGTTAATAAACTCATTTTCCATAGGTTCAGGTTATTACGTTATAATATTATAATTAAATAAGTCAAGAAATAGTGCTCTAGTCAAGACTACTCGACTAGGAGATCCCCTGAACCCTATAAATAACCGTTCTTCCTAAGAGCCACTAACCTTATCGCCATCTAATAGACTCACACTAACAAGTAAGAAGACTCTAGTCGAGACCGCTCGGCTAGGGTATACCCTGAACCCTGCGAAGAACCGCTATTCCGAGCAATCTCCGTTTCTTTAATATACATAAGTATATATATGTTCATTACAAACAACACATACACCCACACATAACCAGGCGCAAGCACTCACAAGCGCAAATCGTTGCGTCAGCTGTTCTTTGGCTGCTGTTTGCATGGCAATGTTATGGGAAATTAAATGTTTAATAACTTTTTTTCTAGAGCAACGATTTTGATCAAACTTGTTGGGCGTGATCATGTCATCCATATGTATGTATGTGCCACTTTTTTCGTAGACGAACATTTTTGATCAAATTTGCAGGGCTTGATCATGTCATTCATATGTATGTATATGCCAAAGCAAAAGTATCTAGTACTTGAAATTATATGAATTATAACTAAATAACGATATCGGGTTTTAATCGATAACATTAAAACTATGACAGTTATCGATTATTTGAAACAAACTCGATCTTAATGTGCTATAATTGTAGGTGACTTCAACAGTTGACATAACAGCTGGCGTTCACCACAACCAAACAAGAGAGGAAAACCCCTTCACAAATTCCTACAGAGCGCAAACCTCAACATCCTTAACGACGGTTCCCCAACATATTTCTCAAGACACAACACGTTCACCCACACATACCTGTCATTATGTTCTCCCCAGCATACCCCCTTCACTAAATGGAAAATCAGCGATGACCTCCATGGTAGTGACCACTTCCCAATCCTTATCTCCATATTCTCCCAGTCAAAAACGAACAACTTTTTTCGCCCATCTTTATGCCCTGAACCCATTAAAAATGGGAAATCAGGGTATAATGTTTTATACCCTGAACCCATTGAATATGGGAAATCAGGGTATAATGTTTTTTTTTTTAATGTATGTAACAGGCAGAAGGAGGCGTGGCAGGCCCCATAAAGTATATATTCTTGATCAGAGAGACGAGCCGAGTTGATATATCCATGTCCGTCTGTCCGCATGTATGAACGCGTCGATCTCAGAACCCATAAGAGTTAAAGACTTGAAATTTTTTAAGTAGGTCCGTGAATAGCACGAAAAGATCGAGTTTGTTAAAAAAACCGAAACCTATTTTAATTTTAATGTTATTGATTAAAAACGTTATCGAATGCTAGTTATTAAATTATATCTCTCACGTCTTTGAAGTTCGAAATTTCCCCAAATATTTAAATTTAAGTTGCATTCAAAGCAATATGAATGAACTTATATTTTTTTAAATTGAAAAAATTTCAATCAACCAGCAATATAAGTTCAAACATTAATAAAACAAGTAAGAAAACTCTAGTCGAAACCGCTCGACTAGGGTATACACTGAACCCTGCGAAGAACCGCTATTCCAAGCATTCTTTGTTTCATTTATATACACTAAAAATACACCCTGGTGGAATAAAACCCTTACTAATAAACAAAAATCATGGAAAATATTCAAACATTACCACTGACAACCTCATTAACTATTGTATAAAAGAAGCAAAATGTCTAAAATCAAAGCCACATCCGAATTTACCTCCACAATAGAGCAGAACACCCCCTATGACAAAATCTGAGCCAACATCCCCCGTTTTTGCGGACTTAACCCAATTAAGCACATCCATTGCATAACAAACCCATCCAACAAACTACCAACAACAGGCACAAACTCCATAATCCAAATATTTGGTCAACACTGGGCAAACCAAGCGAAAGGCAATACCTTTAACCAAAACTTCATTACAAACAAATACACCAATAAACCAATTAACTTCAGTAAACCCGACAAACAATAGAATCCGACATAACCCAAACTGAACGATAATATGAGATATTAAATGTAAAATTTGAAGACTCTAGCTATAGAGATGAATTAGATAGAATTTTATAACTAAGAAACGATATCGGCTTTTAATCGATATAATTAAAATGATTACAGTTATCGATTATTTGAAACAAACTCGATCATTTCGTGCTTAACACAAACCTCCCCAAAATTTGAAGTATCTAGCTCTTATATGTTCTGAGGATATCGCTAAATCGAGTCCGCTTGTCTCTCTGATCAAGAATATATATACTTTATGGGGGCTGCCACGACTCCTGCCTGTTCGAATTCTATCGATCATTTTTGTTTACAAGATGATCTTAAATCCTTCCAACTTTGGTGCTTGGCCAATCGGTTGCATTTAAACTATTCTAAATTTATGACAATGACCTTATGTCGTACTATTCCATATACTACTAATTATTCAATTATTAATAATTCCTTTCAACGCAAAGATCTTGGTGTAGTCTTCGAAAAAAAAAATCCGTTTTAATACTCATATCTGAAGCATCATAAATGAAGCCAAAAGTGTTCTTGACTTCAGTAAGCGTTGGGCAAAATAGTTCAATGATCCCTGTGTAACCAAGCTCCTTTATATTTCGGTGGTTCGACCTATTTTAGAATATTTGTCAATTATATGGTCTCCTTATATAGTTGGCTTCTTATTGACCTTCCTATGGCGGATATATCTACCCCCATTGGGGGCGTGGCTAATCGGGTCAAACTGTGTCTTCTATTTTGAGCACTGTTGATGATATAAAGACATGAGACTTGGTACATATACTCGAGTTAACATCCGACATTCGAAAAGCTATGGCGGACATATTTCCTTCCTTCCATCAATGTAAGCATCCAAACTTTACAGTTATACAACCACTCTAGGAACATGCCATAAATTATAAGTCTACGGCCACGGGGTGCGTGAAAAATCAAAACTGAAAAATCTATAGCTTCTTAGCCAATAACTCGCCACATAATGACATTGTGCCCTTTGACCTTGTCTTTTGATTTGCCAAATTTTATATATGTATTGAAATGAATATTTTATTAACACTTAATAACTAAATAAAACAAGTAAGAAAACTCAAGTCGTGACCGCTCGGCTAGGGTATACCCTGAACCCTGCGAAGAACCGCACTTCCAAGCAATCTCCGTTTCTTTAATATACATAAGTATATATATGTTCATTACAAGCAACACATACACACACACATACACAGGCGCAAGCACACACAAACGCCAGTCGCTGAGTCAGCTGTTCTTTGGCTGCTATTTGCATGGCAATGTTATGGGAAATTAAATGTTTAATAACTTTTTTCTAGAGTAACGATTGTGATCAAACTTGTTGGGCGTAATCACGTCATCCATATGTATGTATGTGCCAAAGCACAAGTCTCAAATTCAAATTGAAACTGTCTGGCCACCTCCAATGAAATATTTTTAATCGGCAGCTAATTTGAGCAGCGACAGTGGGGATTTAAGATAAATTAAAAAATATAATGTTATAGATTCCCTTGTGGGCTGCTGGGATGTGAAAAAGTATTTCGCTGTCGGTTGCGTCCGACCTGCAACATTCTTACTTATTTGAATTGGAAATATTTATGTAATTTTTTATACCCTGAACCCATTGAAAAGGGGAAAAAGGGTATAATGGTTTTGTGAAAATGTATGTAACAGGCAGAAGGAGGCGTGGCAGACCCCATAAAGTATATATATTCTTGATCAGGGAGAGAAGCCGAGTCGATTTAGCCCTGTCCGTCTGTCTGTCTGTCCGTCTGTCCGTCTGTCCGTATGTTTGAACGCGTCGATCTCAGAAGATATAAGAGCTAGAGACTTCAAATTTTTTTGGAAGTTGTGTATATCACGATTCGATCGAGTTTGTTTCAAATATTCGATAACTATCATCGTTTTAATGTTATCGATTAAAAACCGAGATCTTCATTTAGTTATAAAATTCTATTTAATTCATCTTTATAGTTAGAGTCTTCAAATTTTTCATTTAGTGTTATTTGAGCCTTCTGCAATTTCGGTTTTTGTTAAATTTTGGATGCCACGCACTCAAATTGCCCCTTCGCCCCAAATTGCTAAATCACGTATTTCAAGTACTAGAGACTTGTGCTTTGGCACATACACACATATGAATGTCATGACTAGAAAAAAGTTATTAAACATTTAATATCTCATATTATCGGCGTCTTGCAGCAGCAGTGAAGCTGATGAGTCATAATGCACAGTTAGCAGATTGTGTGCTTGTGCGTGCGTCTATGTGTGTGCATGTATTGCTTGCTACATATGTACATACATATAAAAGTAACGGAGAATGTTAGCGGCTCTTAGGAATCGCAGTTCTTCGCAGGGTTCAGGCAGTCTCGTCTAGAGCACTCTTACTTGTTTAATTAGTACTAAGCTTATATTACTTATTGTTAAGTTTAATAACTAATAATTCACTTAAATTGTCTGCGCTTATCGAACTTCATCGTTCATTATACCCTGAACCCATTGAAAATGGGAAATCAGGGTATAATGTTTTTGTTGAAATGTATGTAACACGGAGAAGGAGGCGTGGCAGACCCCATAAAGTATATATATTCTTGATCAGGGAGACAATTTAGCCCTGTCCGTCTGTCCGTCCGTCTGTCCGTCCGTCCGTCCGTCTGTCCGTATGTATGAACGCTTCGATCTCAAACCTATAAGAGCCAGAGACTTGAATTTTTTTTGTAGTTCCCTGTATGGGGCGCGCATATCGAGTTTGTTTCAGAAATTCAATAACTGTTATCGTTTTATTGTTATCGATTAAAAACGAAAATCTAAATTAAGTTATAAAATTCTTTCTATTTTATAAAATTTTGCATTTAGTGTTATGTGAGCCTCACGCAATTTCGGTTTTTGTTAAATTTTGGGTGCCTCAAATTTGTAACTCCCGTAATTTAAATACTAGAGACTTGTGCTTTGGCACATACATACATATGGATGTCTTAATCACGCCCAACAAGTTTGATCAAAATCGTTGCTCTAGAAAAAGAAGTTACTAAACATTTAATTTCCCATAACATTGCCATGCAAATAGCAGACAAAGAACAGCTGATGCAACGACAGGCGTTTGTGTGTGCGTTCGCCTGTGTATGTGTGTTTGTATGTGTTGCACGGAATTGCGGTTCTTCGCAGGGTTCAGGGTATACCCTAGTCGAGCGGTCTCGACTAGAGTTTTCTTACTTGTTTATGAAGTGTAGGGCTAAAAATGAGTTGCTGGTTAGAACTACCTGTGGGAGGGAGCGCGGTTAAATGTGGCACTTTATGCTTTATATCATTAAAAAATTAATATATATACACTGTACCTCGCTTTGCGTCGGGGATACGTTCCACAAAATACGCCGCATATCGAAACGACGCAAATCGGACCGACGCAAAGTGAATTAAGAATTTCTATAGCAAACCATATAAAGATCGAAGATTGGTTCCAGGATTGCGAAAATCTTAATTAAGTATTAAAATTCTAAAATTCTAAAACTCTAGTCGAGTCCTTGCAGCAATTCGTATTCGCAGTTTATTCGCACTTTAAGTCTGCTTTCGATGTCAGGATAGTTTTTTAATCAAATCTCCATACCTTTGTCGCAATTAGAACAAAAAGTGGTGCCACCTTTTAAAAAAAAATATGTATTAAAAAAATAGCTACTCTTGAGCAACGCAACATCGAAATTTAACGACGCACAATGAAAATTAATGCTATTTGATCTGCGACGCAACTTCGGAAAAACGCAAACCGGAACGACGCAAAACGAGGTATATGTGTATTTCGTAAATGTAAGATACTTTGAGTAATACGTACGTTTGCATCGCACATGAATATACATTAGTCGCTCAAAGACCTCTTTCTTAATTTCACTCAAGCATTCACTCGCGGACTGACCGAAACCAATGAGAAACGAAAAAAGACGGTTGTAGTCCGAGCGCGAGCAACTGCGCGAAGACCCATTTTCTGTCCAAATAGAAGGAAAAATAAAGATTTCAAGGGACAAGTTAAACAGCCTAAATGGAATCACCGCATTCTCTTATAACGCAACTAGGATCGTTATCAGCTCCGGGAGAGAAAGATGATTTCAGGGACCGAATGGCTGAATAGAGAATGAAGGGATTTCCCTTCATTGGAAGCATTAATAATTTTTGTTGAAGAAATCAAATAAGAGTATGATGTTTTAAAAGAATCGTTTGATGAATATGATTAGAAAAACTCGACAAAAAGATCAGACAAATCATGATCATTGCAAGTATTGATCGAATCGAGGAAAAATGTGGAAGGAAGAAATAAAATTTCTGTGGGTCCCGAGCAAACTGCTTTTTGCAACGCAAGCGTAACACAATTCTCATAGCAACGAGAATTTAAAATGTTAAAATTTAACTTGGTTATGGAATATTTTGACCAGTCAATAGTGGAGCCCAACTTTTTTTGGACTCAATGTTTCTTTGATTGGAAAGCGTCTGAGTAAACCATGGCGGTATAGGCAAAGGATGACACATAGGAACGCACTCATCAAGAAGAAAGTTTAAAGGGTTATAGAAAATAGTTGTTGTACAATTAACATCAACGGAATCATATAACTTATACCAATCTGTTGCACTAATAAGTTGGTTGAGCAAAACAAAATTGTAGGTTCACAAATTGGAGAAGGACTTATGGACAGTGATACCTCCAATGTGGGATGATGAATATATCGAAACGAACACTGAAACTACTCAAAAGAAAGTAAGAAATCTCTAGTCGGGCATCCTGACTTGGAACTATACTGAATCCCGTGCTATCTGCGTTTTTAAAAATACTGCAAAGTGAGCATTTACCATAAACGCAAACCAAATTATTTTCAATTCAATTTTAATTTTTTAGCCAATAGCGCCATCCGTGTTTTGATTCATTGGAACAGCTGCTAATTTGAAAACCATAGCGCCATCTAGTGGAAAAATGTACATTAAAACATGCGGTTCTTAGAATTTGCTAGATTCAGTTTTGCAGTTCAATGTATGTGCTTTCATATAGGGAAACTTTGTGCTTAGCGCTGCTGGTCACATATGTTTGTCGTTTGGCCAAACGTTTAATTTAATAACTTATCTGCGGCTTAACGAATTTGAAGTAAAATTTCAGTATATCGACGCATTCCCGCGAAATGATCGTATGCGGATTTTTTGCGAAAATTAGATTTTAATGCAGAACGTGTAATGGTCGTAACACGACCATGTGCACACATACACACATACACATTGAGCTGCGTGCCTCAAGCAACTTCTAAAACCCGCAAGTTTTAGTGTACATATTTCCAATAGATGGCGCTATGATTTGCGAATTATCAGCTGCTCAGTTGGATCGAAACATGGATGGCACTATTCCATCGAACCATAGATGGCGCTATTGGCTAAACAATTGAAAATGAATTGAATTTAGTTTTCTGTGCGTTTATACGAAATGCTAATTATGCAGTATTTAAAAAAAAACGCAGATAGCACGGGGTTTAGGGTATCTCCTAGTCGGGACCCTCGACTAGAGTTTTCTTACTTGTTTTCTAGTTAGAAATCTCAATTTTTTAGGGCAAGGTCCCTGCTGCCGTACTTATGGCTACGAATAACAAGGACATATTTCAAATTACTAATCGACACGAGCTCATCGAAAAACTATATCAAGCCTCTCAAAAATATTGAAGGCGTTGGCCCAGTCGATACTAAGTTTTCCAGGCCAATGCCAGGATACCACCAGATAGCTCTAGCCGAACAAGACAGGAAAATACAGTTTATACAGTGATTGGCGGGAAGTACGCGTTTTTTCGACTTCCCTTTGGCCTAAAAAATGCTGGTAGCATTTTCCAAAAAGTCCATGTCTGTCGACGATGTCATATTTTTTTCTGAAAACGAAAAGCCAAACACTTTCAGTGGGCCTTCAAGAGTCTGCGTAATGCAAATTTGAGAGTGGCTCAAGAAAAGTCCCAATATTTCAAAGAGCTAGAATCACTATTTTCTTTCCTTGGCTTGGCCAGTTCCTTATGCTGAATTATCAAAGACTCTTCTGCAAGTCTAGCATAGACATTCAGACATTTTCAGAGAAGGAAACGATTCGGTGAGCAAATCAAAGAAAATCCCAGTTAAATTGTATGAAAAACGACACGCTTTTGAAAAGCTACTTAATATTCTTGCTTCAGAAGATGTAATGTTGATGTACCTAGATTCTAAGAAGCCATTTGTCTTTCTGTCACAGAGTGGAAGGCCAATAACAATGATTTCCCGTACCTTAATGGACAGGGTAGCAAACTATGCTACCATTACCTCTACGGGGTCAGGGACATTTATATTTTCTCAGATCATCATTCACTCCCGTTCACGGTACCTGAAGGGAACCCTTTTCTATAAGTCTGGAAGAAGAGCCATGTCAATGTCACTGTCAGACACCGCTACAATATATAGTGAAGGATCACTGACCCACACAATTGAAATCTGAGAATCCGGCAAGCTAAGTTATAAAAACTGATTATTTTAGAAGAATCTCGTTTCCCTTATTCGGCTACGAAATAAAGCAATGCCCTGATACAGGTTCGTCATCAGCCCAATTGGGCTACAGCTACAGTTTGTAATTGTCGCAGCCCGACCAATTTTAAAAAAAAGTACTACTCATCTTTAAGTTGCACGCGCAGAGCAACAGCTGTGAAAGCCCTTAAAGCTTTCGTCGCCAGCTGTGCCTTTGAAGGTTAACCATGTGCGCAAGCGTGGCCAACTTGAAGAGGTTCCGAGCTTTTAAGCAATAAAGGAAGTATAAAAGAAGCGGGAGAGCGAAATTGAGCTCTTCTTTTTCTCATTTTTTTTGCCGAGGACAAAAATTTCTGTGGATCACTCCTAAGAAAAAAAATTAAAACAAGTAAGAAAACTCTAGTCGAGACCGCTCGACTAAGCTATACCTGAACCCCCAGAAGAACCGCAATTCCAAGCAATCTCCGTTTCTTTAATATAAATAAGCATATATATGTTCATTACAAGCAACACATACACACACACATACACAGGCGCAAGCACACACAAGCGAAAGTCGCTGCGTCAGCTGTTCTTTGGCTGCTTTGCATGGCAATGCTATGGGAAATTAAATGTGTACTAACTTTTTTTCTAGAGTAACGATTTTGATCAAACTTGTTGGCCGTACTCATGTCATCCATATGTATTTATGTGCCAAAGCACAAGTCTCTAGTATATGATATACGGCGAAGGGGGCGTGGCATCCAAAATTAAAAAAAAACCGAAATTGCCTAAGGCTTACATAACACTTAATGTAAAATTTGGAGACTCTAGCTAGAAAGATGAATTAGATAGAATTTTGTAGCTTAATTTAGATTTTCGTTTTCAATCGATACCAATAAAACGATAACAGTTATCGAATTTCTGAAACAACCTCGATCTTTTCGTGATATATATGGAACCTACATAGACAAAGTCCGGGCCTAGCTATTGTAGGTTCTGATAACGACGCCTTTCATACATACGGACAGACGGACAGACGGACGGACAGACGGACAGACGGACATGGCTGAATCAACTCGGCTTGTCATCCTGATCAAGAATATATATACTTTATGGGGTCTGCCACGCCTCCTTCTGCCTGTTACATACATAAGCATCGTCAAAACATTATACTCCTGAATTCCCATTTTCATGGGTTTAGGGTATATAAAAAAAAAATAAAGAAAACTCTAGTCGAGACCGCTCGATAAGGGTATACACTGAACCCTGCGAAGAACTGCTATTCCGTGCATTCACAATTTCTTTTTTATACATTATATACCGAAATTGCGTAAGGCTTACATAACACTAACTGCAAAAATTGAAGACTCTAGCTAGAAAGATGAATTAGATAGAATTTTAAAGCTTAATTTAGATTTTCGTTTTTAATCGATAATAATAAAACGATAACAGTTATCGAATTTCTGAAACAAACTTAATCTTTTCGTAATATACAGGAACCTACATAAAAATTTCAAGTCTCTAGCTCTTATAGGTTCTGACAACGACGCGTTCATGCATACGGACAAACGGACATGGCTATATCAACTCGGCTTGTCATCCTGATCAAGAATATATATATACTTTATGGGGTCTGCCTGATACATACCTACACACCTTCAACAGTCCTTCATACTCCTGAATTCCCATTTTCAATGGGTTCAGGGTATAAAAAGTAGCCTCCGTGGCTCTAAAATAAGTTTATAGAAATTTATATCAACTACTTTAACCACTTTACCGATTTGCTCCGAGCGGTTCTACTGATTACGATGTCGGCCTCAAATATATCATCATTTCGACGAAACACCGCAACACTGATCTCGTCGTGAGAGAGCCAGCAGCGGCTTGCAGTGATAGTATAATGATTATTATAAGTGAAGTGAAAAACAAGTAAAAAAAACTCTAGTCGAGACTTTGATATACGGGACTTACAAACTTACGTCGAAAGGGGCGTGGCATCCAAAATTTAACAAAAACCGAAACACTAAATGCAAAATTTGAAGTTATTTTTGACACAATGTTAGATGATGATTGTACAGAATAAGGGCTTAACAAAACAGCAGACAATCTATTTCGACCCTTATGCTTGAAATTAATGCCCAACTACTACATGAGGCCAAAATTTGAAGTGACCTTATGTTGTAAAGAATTTAGCAGGTACATTGATTTTGAATGAAGCAATTTCAAGAGGACTCGCAAAATTGTCCTTTGATATAAAGACATCGGCAGTTGACTTACTAGAAATAAAAGCAGATACAGTATCACATGTCGTGTCTGATAAAAGTCTTTCGAGGAGAAGCGATAGATAAAGTAGGTATGGTAGGTGTGGGAGAAGTGGCCAGAATGTTGTTCAACCAATAACTAACAAATTGACTTGTACAGAAGAAGCTTGCCTTATAGAGAGTGCTTTTTTAAAGCATGTCATATTGGTAATTGGGATCAAACAAACAAAAGAAAATATTAAAATAAGGAAAAACAAGCAAGAGTGCTCAAGTCGAGACTGCTGGAATAGGTAATACCCTGAACCCTGCGAAGAACCACTATTCCGAACAATCTTCGATTCTTTTATATATGTACATATGTATATGTGTGTACATTCCAATCAATAGACATGCATTACACATACACTCACACAAGTACACGTTCCGCTAGCTGACCAGACGACACAGCGTCGATGTTTAATAACTTGTTTTTGAGACGAACGTTTTTGATCACACTTTCAGGGCGTGATTATGTCATTCATATGTGTGTCTTTGCCAAAGCAGCAAAGTCTCCAGTATGTGACGTACGTGTTTTCCAAATTTGAAGTGAAGGGGCGGGACATCCAAAATTTAACAAAAACCGAAACTGTGTAAGGCTCAAATAACACTAAATGCAAAACTTGAAGACTCTAGCTATAGTATGGCTTTAGTATGCAAAAGACGACAATTTTGGAACACTGAGTTGCAAATTTAATATTTAACGATGAGAAAAAGTTCAATATAGATGTTCCTGATGGGTACCCGTAATATAAACACGATGTGAGAACTCAAAAAAAATGTTGCATGCCCAGAAACTTTCACGGAAGATTCTTTGTGATATGGGATGTGTTCGCATAAAATGACATCACTTTGTTTTATAACGCATAGAATAAATGCTCGACTTGATGTTGAGTTGTTGGAGCCTGTTTTAAAACGGATTATTACGGTGGCGATTCAATTTTCAGCAGGATAATGCGCCCATCTGCACCGAAAAGTTCGCTCAGGATCATTTTAGACTCTATTCCTGTTTTGGAGTGGGCAGCACACAAGCTAAAAAATACAAATATTAATAAATTAGACAAATCTGATATTCTGATTATTTCAATGCCAGCAATAATAATAAAGAATTAAACAACTATTAGTGCTCTATTTAAGAATAATTTACGATTTAAACAAGAAGAAAATTCTAGTCGAGACCGCTCGACTAGGGTATACCCTGAACCCTGCGAAGAACCGCAATTCCGTGCATTCTTCGTTTATTTTATAAAACATATGTATATGTATGTTCATTACAAGCAACACATACAAACACACATACACAGGCGAACGCCCACACAAATGCCAGTAGGTGCGTCAGCTGTTCTTAAATGTTTAAAAACTTTTTTTCTAGAGCAACGATTTTGATCAAACTTGTTGGGCGTGATCATGTCATCCATATGTATGTATGTGCCAAAGCACAAGTCTCTAGTATTTGAAATACAGGAGTACCAAAATTGCAGCGAAGGGGGCGTGGCACCCAAAATTTAACAAAAACCGAAATTGCGTAATTCCCAAATAACACTAAATGCAAAACTTGAAGACTCTAACTAGAAAGATGAATTAGATAGAATTTTATAGCTTAATTTGGATTTTTGTTTCAATCGATAACAATAAAGCGATAACAGTTATCGAATTTCTGAAACAAACTCAATCTTTTCGTTCTATACAGGAACCTACATAGAAAATTTCGAATCTACAGCTCTTATAGGTTCTGAGAACGACGCATTCATACATACGGACAGACGGACGGACAGACGGACATGGCTATATCAACTCGGCTTGTCATCCTGATCAAGAATATATATACTTTATGGGGTCTGCCACGACTCCTTCTTCCTGTTACATACATACACATTTCAACAAAAACATTATAGCCAGGGTATAAAAAATGTCTATTAAGTTTTGTAAATTTTTTCCAGTTTTAAGTTAGAAATTATGAAACTGTCCCAAAAACTTAATAAGTGTGAAAATATTTTGTTTAATTTTTTTATTATATTTATTTTTTTTTTTTTGACTAAATTGAAGTAGATTGATATTTTTATTAAGTTTAAGCAGCAATTTGAATTTTTGAAATATATTGATCTGTTCAGTTTTTATAGTACTTAACACTCTCTCAGAGACTTATTTCGCGCATCTTAGTTTATACATTTTTGATTGGCTCGACGAGCTGATAAAAATCGATCAATTGAAGCTAAAATTTTCAATAGGGTACGGGTATAAAAATAAATAATAAAGCAACAATATTTTATTCATCAAATTTTTTAATGACATTTAAGTAAACTGCTTAACATACCCCCAAATTAGAAATATCAAAATATGGCCACAACTTAGTAAAGAAATTATTAAAGGCCAAGTGTCCGGGAACATAGACGGTGGTTGTATTAATAAAAACGTTAATAATATGGCAATCATTGAAATTTCTGAGGCTTGTTTAATTTGATGATCTCTTTTAGATATCACAATTTCATGTCTTTTAAAAAGCTTAGTTTTAAAAGTAAAATGAAAAATAATCATTAAAGCCACTGTAGGTACCAACAAATTATCCCTTTTTAAAAGTGGTATCATACTAAAAACTGATAATTTAAGAAACCATATCATTTCCGTTGGCCACCAGTAAAATAGGCAAACTGACGGCAGGAAAAGAAGCAAAATTGTCTTTTCATGAACCTGAAAAAAATTAATTATATTTGAAACCGATTTATAAAATAATTCATACTTACTTGAAATGAAAACAGGAAAAATGCAGCTGCGGTATTAAATAAAGATAATATGAAAACGTATTTACTTCGCCGGAAAAAGAGATGTACATTAGTGGGTAGCGCTGCCAATAATGTTGTTACAAAGCAAATTAACGCCATTTTGTGATTATAAATATTTTTTCTAAAAAATGTATAAAATGCATTAATATCTATTATTAAAATGAATATATAATCTTACTTTAATTTATAAATGGTATTAATACTGCACCAAAAATTGGCAACTTTGTCTTCAAATACACCCCGTCCAAGTGGAAAAAGACGGTACAATACATCTGAAGCTGCGTCAATTGAACTTAACCAAGGATACCACAAGATCAGAAAAGTTGATAGTACAATGGTGGCTACTACTGTAAGCTCTTTAAAGGCCGATTTCACACTGCAACAAGATCCAATATTTAAAGTTAGCAATCATAATTAATTAGATAGTCGATGTCAAATTTTAAAAATTAAAGGTAATACAAAAAGTTAAATAAAAGTCAATAAGTACGGGTGTGTTATTTATACAGATTTGAATCTATGAATTATCTTAACATTTTATTTATAGCTGTACTAACATGAAAAGGTTTTTATACCCGTCTGTCCGTATGTATGAACGCGTCGTTATCAGAACCTATAAGAGCTAGAGACTTGAAATTTTTATGTAAGTTCCTGTAGATCACGAAAAGATCGAATTTGTTTCCGAAATTCGATAACTGTTATCGTTTTATTGTTATCGATTAAAGACGAAAATCTAAATTCAGCTATATAATTATATTTAATTCATATTTCTAGCTAGAGTCTTCAAATTTTGCATGTAGTGTTATGTAAGCCTTACGCAATTTCAGTTTTTGTTAAATTTTAGGTGCTACGCCCCCTTCGCCTTAAATTTGTAAGTCCCGTATATCAACATACTAGAGACTTGTGCTGGTACTACATTTATATGGATGATTACGATCACGCCCAACAAGTTTGATCAAAATCGTTGCTCTATAGAAAAGTTATTAAACGTTTAATTTTCCATAGCATTGCCATGCAAATAGCAGCCTAAGAACAGCTGACGCACCGACTGGCGTTTGTGTGTGCGTTCGCCTGTGTATGTGTTTCTTGTAATGAACATACATATACATATGTTTTATAAAAAAAAACGAAGAATGCACGGAATAGCGGTTCTTCGCAGGGTTCAGGGGTCGAGCTGTCTCGACTAGAGTTTTCTTACTTGTTTTAGGTGAGATAGTCGTACAAAAAAACGGAAAAGCAATCACAAAACGGCAATCTTTATTTCTGGTAAATCAATTATAAGGCTATCTCTGAAATCCGTGGTCAATCAACGAATAAGCAAATGATCTGGAATATTTTGAATCCGAGGACATTAAATGACATCATATGGCAATGTTTTCTTTAGCATAATGCTGCAACTACCCCGTCTTCCAAGTACATTTGAAGCTCATAGCCCAGGCCAGGTTTAATTTGATATACATTTGTACGTTCGAGGATGCCCGAATAGAAGATCCCCTGAGTCTCTTCCGAAGTGCGTTTATAAAGCTTGTATGTAACATAAACCTTTAAAAGCCGACAGCTGAGCACTCGGCTAAAACGACACGCCATTTAATGTTTGTAAAAAATAAACTAAACTGAATAAAAAAATAATTTTTTGAAATCGCCTGGATCCTAACCATCTCACTTAAGTGTCAGTTGATAATTAATACTCAACCAACAAAAGTATTTGTACATATTGAAAATTCCGAACCATTCGTATTGGTTGCTACGTGCTTTCAGTAATTGGCCAAACAATTTATTTAATAATAGTTAGTTTTAAAAAGTGGTTTCCTTCATATTTATTTTCTGTTTAGAATATTTATTGCTTTAGTTAAAAGTGAAACTGCCTCACACAGGCAATTTTAAAATTTTTGTATAAGTTGGAGCTGATTCAGGTATAAAAACCTTAAATTTAAACAACATATACATACATGAACGACACCAAGTACTATAGTAAATACCTTAGATCTATAAGTTGTTAAATCAATAAAATTCAAATGGAGCAAGGTAACCAGCTCTCGTCGAGACTGCTCGACTAGGAGATACCTTGAACCCTGCGAAAAAAAGCTATTCCTTAGCACCGTTAACATTCTCCGTTTCTTTTATATGTATGTACACTTATTCTCATATCTCTGCGTAAAGAAATGTTTGTATTTTAAATTTGAATAAATATTTAAATAAATAGCGCCCTGTATTAACAAGATATCGACTTTGGCTGCTATTTGCGTGGCAATGATACGGGAAATTAAATGTTTACTAACTTTTTTTCTAGAGCGACGATTTTGATCAAACTTGATGGGCGTGATCATATGTATGTATGTGCCAAAGCATAAGTCTCTAGTATTTGATATACGGGAGTTACAAAGTTGAGGCGAAGGGGCGTGGCACCCAAAATTTAACAAAAACCGAAACTGCGTAAGGCTTACATAACACTAAATGCAAAATTTGAAGACTCTAGCTAGAAAAATGCATTAGATTGTATTTTATAGCTTAATTTACATTTTCGTTTTTAATCGATAACAATAAAACGATAACAGTTATCGAATTTCTGAAACAAACTCGATCTTTTCGTGCTATACAGGAACCTACATAAAATTTCAAGTCTCTAGCTCTTATAGGTTCTGAGAACGACGCGTTCATACATACGGACAGACGGACGGACAGACGGACATGGCTATATCAACTCGGCTTGTCATCCTGATCAAGAATATATATACATTATGGGGTCTGCCACACCTCCTTCTGCCTGTTACATACATTCACATTTCAACAAATACATTATACCCTGAATTCCCATTTTCAATGGGTTCAGGGTATAAAAAGTAAGAAAACTCTAGTCGAGACCGCTCGACTAGGGTATACCCTGAACCATGCGAAGAACCGCTATTCATAGCATTCTTTGTTTCTTTTATATACACATGCATATGTACGTTCATTACCAGCAAAACATACACACACGCACACAAGCGCAAGCACACACAAGCGCAAGTCGGTGCGTCAGCTGTTCTTGGGATTCTTCTTGCATGGCAATGCTATGGGAAATTAAATGGTTAATAACTTTTTTTCTAGAGCAACGATTTTGATCAAACTTGTTGGGCGTGATCATGTCATCCATATGTGTGTATGTGACAAAGCACATGCTATACAGGAACCTACATACAAAATTTCAAGTTTCTAGCTCTTATAGGTTCTGAGAACGACGCGTTCATACATACGGACAGACGGACAGGGCTAAATCGACTCGGCTACTCTCCCTGATCAAGAATATATATACTTTATGGGGTCTGCCACGCCTCCTCCCTGTTACATGCATTTCAACAAAAACATCAATGGGTTCAGGGTATAAAAACAAGTAAGAAAACTCTAGTCGGGCGTCCCGACAAGGAGATACCCTGAACCCCGTGCTATCTGCGCTTTTTAAAATACTTCAATATTAGCTTTTAGTGTAAACGCGCAGAAAATTAAATTCAATTCATTTTCAATTGTTTAGCCGATAGCGCCATCTATGTTTCGATAGAATAGCGTCTTCCATGTTTCGATTCAACTAAGCAGCTGACAATTCGCAAATCATAGCGCCATCTACTGGAAATATGTACACTAAAACTTGAGGTTCTTAGAATTTGCTAGATGCACGCAGTTCAATGTGTATGTGTGAATGTGTGCATATGTATGGAAGACTGTTTGCTATGCGATGCTGGTCCCGTGTTTGGCCGGTTGGCCAAACGTTTTGTTTAATAACTTTTACGCGAATTAATGGATTTGAATGAAATTTTTAACTTATGATCAAAATATTTTATTACATTTTTTCATTTCATTCATTTATTGGCTTTGAGTGCACTTAACCTCAATTATATATTTGGGGAAATTTAGAGCGGGTATCCAAAATTAAAAAAAAATTACATAAAATAAATATAAAACTATCTATAACTTAAAAGACGTAAGATATGTATAATTTAATAAGATATTTAGGCTCGGTACTGGGGGAATGGGGGGTATTGTTAGACAATATGGTGCAAGTACAGTGTGTGTTCGGAAAATGTGGAGGTGTTTACATTTATTTAGTGATGAAAATGCTCCTGAGTATTATTATGCAATCATTGATTTTGGCAAACAGTTTTTCGAGGTTGTGGGCAATGTTTTTTGAGGGGGATGAAGAGAATGAAATCACCGGCATAGGCGCAGGTTTGCTGTTCCCTATGTAAGCCGATGATGCTGGAGAGTTTGTTGTATGCTATGAGAAAATATATTACGGATATTGGGGATCCATGGGAAATTCCGTAATGGCGCGGATAGGGTTATTATGTAATTTACTTTCTTTTTTTTTTTTGCCGAATTTCCATTTTATGAGTTCATCGATGACAGTATTCACTCCAAGAATGTCTTCGAAAAATCAAGGGCAAAAACTGAGATGTGCTTTTTTTACCGTAATGATTCATTTATGAGCTGGTCTGCAAGGATCAGACTGTCTGCAACTGATTTGCCCCATTCAAAACAAAGACGTATGGCAATTATTTTTTTTTATCGTCTTAGATAGGCGGCAATTCAAGGAGATTGGTCTATTGGTCTGGGAGTTGGGCATGTAGTTAGTTGATTTGCCTGCGTATTTGTTAGTATTAAAGTTCTGGTTACGCTTCATGTTTCTGGAGTAGTTAGACCAGTGTTGAGCAAAGAGGTGAGCTATTTTTTTTTCTTCTAAGCAGCGTGAGGGCCTATTCCATCAGGGGTTTTTTGTCGTGGTGGTGTGGGGTTAGGTTTTTTATATTTTTACACTCAGCTTCTTTATTAATGTTGTTGCTATTGGGAATAAGTATTTTTATGTCGTCAGTTAATTTTCCTTACAGAGGCCAATCGGCTTCTTGTATTTTGAAAAAGGGGCGCGAAAAGTTTTTTGTTTGTGGGAAAAGGCGATGAGAATTCGAAAGTGATCACTTCCATGCAGCTCACCGATACTTTCCAGTTAGTGAATGGGGTGAACTTGGGGAGCATAAAGAAAGATCTAAGTGTGTGAATGTATTGTGGGCAGGAAATAGGGAGCTGTCGGTGAATATGGTGAGGTAGGCGCTTTGAATAAATGTTGATCAAATTCTGCCTCTCTTGTCCTGAGGTGAGCCCAGCTGTGGTGTCGACTGATAAAGTCACCTAAACTAACTAGGTTCGTGTTGCATATTTCAAAGTGGTCATGTAGGCATTTGTGGGAAAAAGTTCGTTGGGAGGGATGTATGTAGAGTATAAGGCGGCTACAAAGCAACCACATTCGTTTGTAGCTATAGGTTTTATAGGTTAATTTGGATTTGGTAGTATTAAGAATGAGTACGTATAGGTTTTTTAGGTATAAGTTAGGTTTATTTGAATTTTTATTTTAACGGGTCAAGCTCTCGTCATTGATTACTTGATGCGGCCGTGCAATACAGCTGGGCGATTCAGCTGTGCAATGCACTCCAGGTGAGCTTTACAGTAGAGAACGGAGGCCGTGATGGGGAGGCCAAATGGCGATCGCTTGACATAAGCAAAAATAGGTGCGAAAAATAGGCGCGAACCGAAATTACGAAGTTATAATACAACTAACTTGGCGTTTTAAAGATAGAACACCCAAATTAGGCACGTGGGTTACTGTTATGATCCTATAAAGACTGCCCAAAAATTATATAGCCACGCCCACTGGTGCGTGGAAAATCGGATTTGAATATTCACTCATCGAAATTATATTAAAGGCAGTTGCATGTTGAAGATTCAACTGGAGAAAAAAAACAAACTTCGCATAATGGGACCTTATTCTTATTTTTATACCCTGAACCCATTGAAAATGGGGAAAAAGGGTATAATGTTTTTTGAAAATATAAACCCCACAAATTAAATATATCGAGATTGGTTAAAAAAGTAAATAACTTTCTTAATTTTAATGTTATCGATTAAAAAGCGGAATCGTTATGCTGTTATAAAATTCTATCTCATCTTTGTAGCTAGTCTTCAAATTTTGCTTTTAGTTGTGTTTTATAAAATGTTGGTTTTTGTAGTACTGGATTGTCAAGTATTAGAGACTTGAGCTTTGCCACATACACACATACATACATAAATATGAATGACATGATTACGCCCAACAAGTTTGATCAAAATCGTTTGACTAGAAAAAAAGTTAAACATTTAATATCCAATATTATCGGCGCCTTGCAGACTGAGCGAAGCTGCTGAGTCAAATTGCACAGTTTAGAGACTATGTGCTTGTGCGAGAGTCTGTGTGTGTGCTTGTTCACGCGTCTGTGTGTGTATATGTGTTTCTTGCTACATACATATAAAAGAAATGGAGATTGTTAGCGATTTTTAGGAATAGCGGCTTTTCGCAGGGTTCAGGGGATCTCCTAGTCGATCAGTCTCGAGTAGAGCACTCTTGTTAGTATTTTATAGTAACATTAGACTAAAACAAAATGTTACTATTATTTAAATTGTATTGTCAATATAATAGATTTTATAAACCCAAATATTATGTGAAAATGTTTCAGGGGTACGGCGAATTGAGTGGCACACATTTTAACAAAACCATTATACCCAGATTACTCATTTTCAGTGGTTTCATGATAGTTTTAATTAGATGATAGAGGTAAGTACTTATAATAAAAATCTGTTTTAAACGATATTTTGGAAGACGTATTTTCCAAAAAAGGAGGTTCGACAATATGGTTTGTATAATTGAATTAAAATAATTAAATTTATAATTTAAATTGTAATGATATACCTTTTTTTTGATATAGATGTACTGAGGAGGTATGAAAAAAACGGCAAAGCGTGGTATAATTCCATTTGTTTATAATTTAAAGCCAAGCTAAAGGTGAAAGCGGCCACATAGTTTCGGTCATATAGTACTGCAGCGACAGCTAGAACTGAGAGTCCGAGGGATATATTGTTGTACTGAAAGTGTCCATTGTCAATTAAAACTTGGCCTGGATAAATTGCGAAGAGTAGTTGTAATTGTTGCTTCAAGCTTTTTTTATAAGTGTGATCCATGCTAACAGACAATACCAATATAGCAGGAATAAAAACTAAAACATCCGCTGCTAAAACTGTGAAACGCATAAAACTCTTGTGTTCTTTCGATTCAAACCCCCTACTGTTGTATAATTCAACATAACTATAATTAATATTTTTAGCTAAACGGCCAAGTAAGTAACTGTGGTATGCTGTAAAGGGTGGATAATCTAAGCCCCAGTACTGCAGGTCATTGTTTGTACCATTGGTATACCACTGCTTCACTTCTAAATTAACTGTGACTTCCTGCCAATGACGTTGTGCTTCATAATCACCAAACATTGGTGGCTTGTTGAACCCAGAGTAGGAGTTCATTGATATAATAGACCTTAATGATATCGCAACAAAAACCGTAGCTATTAATTCCGAAGACATATTGGCTAAAAATATTTATTAGATTAATAAATTTGTATGTTGAGATATCTGAAACTTACAAATATCCGGTGGAGAAACAAAGATTTCAGTGTGTAAACAGGATTCCTGCGGAACTATAATTATAAGTACTCGATATTCGATGTAACAAAATCTAAAAACTGAATTATGACCTATTCACATGAAAAACATTTTCCAGGAACGAGTACTTTAAAAATGCTTATCTAAATGATTTAATGTATCAATTATTTTCAGTTATACGCATAGCCCATAAATACAAGCTATTTTTTATAAAATTTTTTATTAAAATAGGAAATCAAGTTTTAAAAAACCGACAACTTTCATTGCTTAAATGTTATCGACTAAAAAGCGAGATCGTTATTCAGTTATAAAATTTTATATAATTTATTTTTAAAGCTAGAGTCTTGATAATTGCTTTTATTTTGATGTGTGTTTTATACAATTTTGTTTTTTGTTACATTTTGGATGCCGTGCACCGCTACACCGGCAACCAAGTGTCTGTCTAACGCGCATTTTCAGCCCTACATTTCATAGTAAATGAACGACGAAGTACGATAGCGCAGACAATTTACATGGGCTATTAGTTATGAAATTTAACAATTAGTGTAAGTTTAGTATTAATTAAATAAATTAAATAAATATTCCTAATGAAAAAAAAAAACATTTTTTTTCCAACAAGGCAAATTAAAAAATACCTTTTGCATTGACTTCTTCAGTCTCGCGATTCACGAACAGATGCTCGGCAGAAAAGATTAACATAAAAAACTCAAAAACAAATACCGCAGAGTTTGCATTTACTATAACGGACACAACATTAAATTCAATTCCATCACCATCCCTGTTTCGATTCGATAGAGCAGCAGATAGTATGCAAACAATAACACCACCTAGTGGAAGTTTGTACACTAAAATTTGCGTTGCTTAGAATTTGCTAAGTTCAGTTTTGCAGTTCACTGTATGTGTATACACGTATAGGAAACTGTATCCTTAGCATTTTCAATGGGTTCAGGGTATAAAAATCGGCTTGCTCAGAGCGAGAGCAGAATTTTTGCTATTTTTCGCTCCTGCTCTAACCTTGAGCTCTGATTTTCTTCTATTTATTATACCCTGAACACATTGAAAATGGAAAATCAGGCTCTAATGTTTTTGTGAAAGTGTATGTAACACTCAGCGTGTTAGATCTCATAAGTTATATATGCACTTATATTCTGTCCGTTTTTTGAATCCGTCGATCTCAGAACCTACGAGAGCTAGAGACTTTAAACTATTTGTAGGTCCCTGTTAGCACGCTCAGATCGATTTAGTTTAAAAAATTCAGTTATTAATTTTTATTTATTTCATTTTTGTAGCTAGAGTCTTAAAATATTGCAATTAGTCTCATGGGATATACAAATTGATTTTTGTTTTTTTATTCCGCCCTTTCTTCGCCTCTTATTTGCAACAAACGTCAAATATTAGAGGCTTGTGCTTTGGCAAATACACACATATGAATGACATAATCAGGCTCTGAAACTTTGATAAAATTTACAAACAAAGTTATTACACCTTTGATTTCTAATAAGATAAGCATATGCAGCCCAAGCACAGTCGCTACGTGTATATACATATGCTTTGCTTGCAATAGGTCCAACCAACAAAAGAGATTTGAAAGCTTGTATATTAGAGGAATGGGAGAAGACACCTGTGGAATATGTCAAAAAATTAATCAATTCCATGAATAGACGGTTGGAAGCTGTCATTGAAGCCAATGGGGGTCATACTAAATACTAATTATACACATTTTTTGATACTTAATATAATTACTATTGGCTTATTTTGAATACTTCAGTTAAATTTGAATATCTTTTTTGTTGTTATTGTTTTTTAAGCCTATGTTAATAGTTTTTTAATTTTTAAAAAATTATTTTTGTTAGATAACAAATTGGAAAACACAATAAAATTTTTAAAAAATTTGAAATATTACATTTAGTAGTTTTTTTTAATGTCAATGAGCAAAAATATATTTTTTGTCCCATGTGAAAACACTTTCGTGTCAAACTGTATGTAAAATAAGCATAGCAGGTTTGGAATATCGGTTCTTCTTAAATTGCGTATAAAACACCGATGATTCAACTATAATGATTGTTTGCCGGGGATGCAAAGTTCATAATTTCCAACATTTTATTCACTCTATTCAAATGGTTGCAATCTATGAGTCATTGCGTCGCACAAGAACTGACGGGAAAATAGCTAAATTACCAACACTAGTTCTGACCCATGAGCAGGAAACGTTGGTTGGTGGCACCTAAAGTTTTATATTTGTTGTGGTATTAGTGAAGTCACTAAAGCCATTTTGGTCATAACAGCCTTATCTTTTAAATGGTAAGTTTGAATGAATATAAATATGTATGTGTACACAAATATGCATTGTGCCATGAATTTACACGAAACACTGTAACTTCATCAAATATTTGTAAAACAAACAAATTGTGCTAATAAAAAAATAAAAATACTCATAATGGCGTCAACAAAATTCTATTTACTTTTGTTTTGTTTTTGTTCATACTTGCTGTGCATTTTTTTTTAAAGATATTTGTAATTTCCTTAGTAAAAATGTCACGTAGAATTAACTCAATAAAACGTAGGTGGATCTTTAAGTTCCACACAATGGAGCAAAAATCATATGCAGAGGTAACCAAAAATCACAGCCAAATCTACGATCAAACCGTAGTTCTTGTATGACAGTGGAGAACAGTAAGAGTACATACAGTATGTCCATTAATTGTTTGCAAAAAAAAAAAAAAAAACAAGAAAACTCTAGTCGAGACCGCTCGACTAGGGTATACCCTGAAACCTGCGAAGAACCGCAATTCCAAACAATCTCCGTTTCTTTAATATACATAAGTTTATATACACACACATACACAGGCGCAAGCACTCACAAGCGCAAATCGTTGCGTCAGCTGTTCTTTGGCTGCTGTTTGCATGGCAATGCTATGGGAAATTAAATGTTTAATAACTTTTTTTCTAGAGTAACGATTTTGATCAAACTTGTTGGGCGTAATCATGTCATCCATATATATGTATGTGGCAAAGCGCAAGTCTCTAGTATTTGATATACGGGAGTTACAAATTTGAGGCGAAGGAGGCGTGGCATCCAAAATTTAACAAATGGTTTTGTTGAAATGTACGTAATAAGCAGAAGGCGTGGTAAACCCCATTAAGTATATATATTCTTTATCAGGGACAGACAAGCCGAGTCGATTTAGCCCTGTCCGCTTGTCCGTCCGTCTGTCTGTATGTTTGAACGCGTCGATCTCAGAACCTACAAGAGCTTGAGACTTCAAATGTTTCCATGTATAGGGCGAGCATATCGAGTTAGTTTAAAAAATCGAGAACTATTTTCATTTATTCATAATGTTATCGATTAAAAACGAAAAACGAAATTCAGTTCATGTTATTCATCTTTCAAACTATAGTTTTCAAATTAAGTTTTTATTTTTTTAAATTCAAATTCTAGGACTTGTGCTTTGGCAAATACACATATAAATGACAAAATCATTCCAAAAAAAGTTATTAAACATTTAATTTCCCATAATATTTGCATACATATAGCATCCCAAGCGCAGTTGCTGTTACGCCTGCTCAGTTATCAGAGCGTCTGCTTGTGTGTGTAATGCATGTGTATGCTTGGAATGTACATACATATACATATGTATACAAAAAAAAAAAAACGAAGAATATTCGGAATAGCGGTTCTTTGCAGGGTTCAGGGTATCCCCTTGTCGAGACTAGATTTTTCTTGTTAATTTATGTGTTAACGGTAAATGCTTCTAAAAAAACTGCTGATAAGGAATCAGGGATACATGATACATCTGACAACAGATTGTACCAAAAATGTTAATAAAGTCTGAGAAATGCATTGGGAGCTAGAGTGTTCAGAGAATACTTTTTGTGCCTGAACATAATTAAAATGGGGAAAAAGGGGTATAATGCCTTTGCTAAAACGCGTTTTACGGCGAGAAGGAGGTTTGGCTGACCCCTTAAAAAGTATGTATTCTTGACCAAGGAGACAAGCCGAGTCTATTTAGCCCTGTCCGTCTGTCAGTAGTTTTTAACGCGTCGATTTGAGGACCTATAAGAGTTAGAGACTTGAATGAATCAATAACATTTTCCATTTCAATGTTATCGATTAAAATATGAAATCGATATTCAGTTATTAAATTTATCTTTGTAGCTAGTCTTCAAATTTTGCTTTTAGTTTCATGTGTGCTTTATACAACTTTTGATTAAATTTTGGATGCCAAGAGCCTTTTGTCACAAATTTCCAAAACACGTACTTCAAATATTAAAGACGCTCTGAAAGTTTGATTATGAAAGTCCATCAATAAAAAAAAATGTTCACATAGGCATAGGCTGCAATCCAAGCGCAGTCGGTGCATCAACTGCGCAGAATCATGCAACTATGTTTGCATGTGCTTATATAAAAGAAATGGAGATTGTAACAGGGAGAAGAAGGCGTCTCAGAGCGCATGAATTAAATATATTTTTGATCAGACCGACGAGCTGAGCTGAAATAGCCATCTATCCGCCCGTCAGTCCGCATGTATGAACATGTCGTTCTGAAACCCTAAAAGCCTATGTAGCATTAATAGATCGAGTTTGCTTAAACAAATCGATAATTATTTCTGTTTTAATGTTATCGATTATTACTTATGTTTGTGTAATATATGTATCTATATGTACATATATGTATATAAGAACCGTAAAATGTTCGGAATTTCGGTTTTGCGAAGGGTTCAGGTGATCCTAGTCGGGCAGTCTCGAATAGACCTGTGCTATTTGTTTTAGTAATGTATTGAAATAATATAAACAAATCAATTTTTTTTAGTAAATTTTATCAAAAGGACGATATACAGAAATAATGACAACTATACCAAAGAATGTACATGGAAAAGTTTCGTATTTTTCGAATATTGGAGGTAAGATATTCTTTAAATTTGTATTTTGATAGCCTAAAAATGAGTAATCAGGGTGTAATAGTGTTGTTAAACTGTATGTAAAGATGGCAGATGGCGGTTTTGAAAACCCTCAAGACTCTAGTTATAAGTTCTGAGATCAACGTGGTCATACAAACGGACAGACGGGTATAGCCATATCAACTCAGTTCGTCGTACTGATCAAGAATATACTTTATGGGGTCTACCACGCCTCCTCATGCCTGATAAATACATTTTAATAAAACCAATAAATTCTGATTAACCATTTTCAATGAGTTCAAGGTATAAAATTAAAGCTGTATGAAATACATTTTCTACCAAATAAAAATTTTGGAGACTTAACTGCAAAGATATATTAACTGAATTTCAAAAACATTTTTAAGAGATAACAATAAGACTGACATTAAATATCGATCTTTTTAAACTTACTATTTAACCATAAAACAATAAACAATATGTTTTGGTATTCGTAAGTTCACTTTATTGTTTTGTTCGTTTTGTTAGTATTACATTACATGACATGTGGATTAGTCGGAAAGTTTATAATAGTGAGATTCTCTCAACTGATTTCACAATTTATAGCCATGATCGTTTGACGCGTAGAGGTGGAGACATATATATAAGTGTTAATTCTTATATCCTCTTTGAATCATTTAATTTTTCGTCATCTCGTGATGTCGATTGTTGGGGTTAAATAAACACGTAAATCTTTCTCTGCACTTATAACTTGTTCATATATCCCTCTCTTTTGATGTTCAAGTTTATGCTCAACATATAACTTGCTTTAAAGCAAGTAAGAAAACTCTAGTCGAGGGGTCCCGACAAGGAGATATCCTGAGCCCCGCCTATCTGCGTTCTTTAAAATACTGCATAATTAGCATTTCGTATAAACGCACAGAAAACTAAATTCAATTCATTTTCAATTGTTTAGCCGATAGCGACATCTATGGTTCGATAGCATAGCGCCATTCATGTTTCGATTTATTAAACATTTGATAATTAGCAAATCATAGCGCCATCTATTGGAAATATGTACACTAAAACTTGCGGTTCTTAGAATTTGCTAGATGCACGCAGCTCAATGTGTATGTGTGCACATGTATAGGAAAACAATTTGCTTTGCGTTGCTGGTCACGTGTTTGGCCGATTGCCCAAATGTTTTGTTTAATAACTTCTGCGCGAATTAATGCATTTGAATGCAATTTTTAGTTTATGTTCAACATATTTTATTAATTTTTTCCCAATTTTTTATACCCTGAACCCATTGAAAATGGGAAAAAAGGGTATAATGGTTTTGTGAAAATGTATGTAACAGGCAGAAGGAGGCATGGCAGACCCCATAATTCTTGATCAGGGAGAGAAGCCGAGTCGATTTAGCCCTGTCCGTCTGTCTGTCTGTCCGTCTGTCCGTCCGTCCGTCTGTCCGTCTGTCCGTATGTCCGTATGTTTGAACGCGTCGATCTCAGAACCTATAAGAGCTAGAGACTTCAAATTCATTTTTCTAGCTAGAGTCTTCATGCATTTAGTGTCATTTGAGCCTTTTGAAATTTCGGTTTTTGTTAAATTTTGGATGCCACGCCCTCAAATTGCTCCTTCGCATCAAATTGCTAAATCACGTATTTCAAGTACTAGAGACTTGTGCTTTGGCACATACTTACATATGAATGTCTTGATCACGCCCCACAAATTTGATCAAAATCGTTCGACTAGAAAAAAAGTTATTAAACATTTAATATCTCATATTATCGGCGTCTTGCAGCAGCAGCGAAGCTGATGAGTCATAATGCACAGTTAGCAGATTGTGTGTTGGTGCGTGCGTCTGTGTGTGTTCTTGTGCGTGCGTCTGTGTGTGTGTATGTATTGCTTGCTACATATGTACATACATATAAAAGTAACGGAGAATGTTAGCGGCTCTTAGGAATCGAGTTCTTAGCAGGGTTCAGGGGATCTCTTTGTCGAGCAGTCTCGACTAGAGCACTCTTACTTGTTTTTTTTTTAATTAGTGGGCTCAGACTCACTCGCCTCTGCCTGATATGGCTTCAGATCGGACATGAGCTGTCCGGCTGTGCTTATCCGTCTCCGCCTTGATTCGGCATATGACCGGCGAGATGAAGCCAGTTTTGCCGCAAATCCTTCAGCGGCATTAGACAGGTGGCGCTTTTTCGCCCACACCCTGTCCCCTATGGCTGGTTTCCACTGTCGCCGCCTCAGATTGTAATGCCGCGCCTGATCCTGGCCGCCTTTTCCAGATTTCGCCTTACAATCTGGTACACTTCGGCCAATTTGGTGGCTCTCTCCGTGGGTGCTTGTGTTGCCTGGCCTGTTCGCACAGTCCGTGCGTCGAACAAGGCCTTAGGCAACATTGGCTCACGCCCTTGAGTGAAGGTTGCGGAGTACCCTGTAGAGGTCGAGACGCTGCTGTTGACGGCCAGTGTCAACTCTGGTAGAGCCTCGTCCCAATAACGTTGATCGCTGTCCGCAAATTGAGCGATCATCTTGACAGTGCGATTGGCCCTCTCAGTGGGATTCTCTTGAGGCATGTGTGGCGCCGTCAACTGATGATGCACTCCTAGCTCATCCAAGAATCCCTTGAAGGCACGGCTTGTGAATTGAGTGCCATTATCCGTGATGAGCACTTTCGGCACTCCAAATCTTGCCACAATCCGCTCCCTGAATGCCTTTTGAAGCGCCGCTGTATTTGCGCTTCTCAACGGCACCATCTCCGTCCACTTGGAGAATCTGTCGATGAACACCAACAGCATGGTGTTCCCGTGCTTTGACCTGGGTAGCGGTCCGACAAAGTCGGCGCACACCGTCAACCATGGCTCCTCAGGGATCTGGGTTAGCATCTGTCCGGCCGCCTGGAGTTGACTGGCCTTGTAGCGCTGACATAACTCGCAGCGCTACACGTATCCTCGCACGTCTCGATACATACCGAGCCATTAGTATCTTGCTGATACTCGAGCAATCGTTTTTCGGCTTCCCAGGTGACCGGCGGTGGCCGCATCATGGTTCTCTTCCAGAACCTGCTCGCTCGGCACGCATAGCTTCCATGCAGCCACATCTTCATGGCCAGCTTGATGAGGAATGTGCCTGTATACATTCCCCGCCTCTTCCCGGTAGTCTGGCATCTTCTGTGCGTTTTGGTGAAGGTCTCGGCGAAGCTTAGCCATCCAGCGACATCCCGTCCCAGCTGATTGGTTTTTCTTCCTCCAGAGGCTGTCGCGACAGAGCATCGGCTACTACATTTTGTTTGCCCTTCCTATACCGGATCTCGAAGCCAAATTGTAGCTCCAATGCCCATCTGCCGATTCTGCCTGAAGGACTCTCAATGGAGTTGAGCCACTTCAACGCCATGTGATCGGTCACCACCACGAAGTGATATCCTTCCAAGTAAGGCTTCAACTTCCGGATGCCCCAGACGATCGCTAGGCATTCCTTCTCAGTTGCTGACTAGTTCCGCTCCGCGCTAACTTCCTCTGAAGTTTGCGACAGAAATGCGCCGAGCCCATAGTTGCTCGCATCTGTTTGTAAGCAGAACGGCTTCGAAAAATCCGGGCATGCCAAGACTGGTGATTCCGTCAGCTTGGCCTTTACTGTGTCAAAAGCCCTCTGACGCTCCTCGGTCCACTCCCACTTGACTCCTTTCTTCAAGAGCGCATTGAGTGGGTGTACTGTGGTCGCAAAATCAGGCACAAAACGGCGATATCAGGATGCCACGCCCACATATTGTCGCAACTCTTTCACGTTTGCGTTCCGCAATCGCGGCAACCTTTTCTGGGTCCGTACGGATGCCATGTTCCGTCACCTTGTGGCCCAGATACTTCAGCTCCTTTTTGAAGAAATCGCACTTGTCGATGTTGATCTTCAAATTGGCAGCTCTCAGCCACCAAAACACCTCTCGCAGGTTGTTCATATGCTCCTGGTGTGTCCTCCCGATGACGATGATGCCATCGAGATACGCAAAAGCATGCGGCATCATCTCTGGGCCAATGACTTGATCCAGAGCCCTCTGGAACGTCGCTGGTGCTGAATGAAGGCCGAACGGCATCACCTTCCACTGGAACAGCCCCTTTCCTGGAACTGTTAATGCCGTTAGTGGTCGGCTAGCCTCCTCCATGGGTATCTGCCAATACCCATCCTTCAAGTCCAGGCTCGTTATGTAGCGAGCCTCTCGAAGCTGGTCCAGAATATGATGCACTCGAGGCAGCGGATATGCATCTTTTATAGATCGGCTGTTGAGCTGTCGAAAGTCCACGCACAGCCGCCACTTGCCGTTCTTCTTCCGCACCATCACTATGGGTGCGCTGTGTGGGCTCTTCGAGGGCTCTATGCATCCTTTAGCCAGGAGCTCATCTACCTGGTTGTTGATCTCCGCCTGCATCTTCGGGTTCTTAGGGAAATATCGCTGCTTTATTGGCCGCTTGTCGTGCATCGTGATCCGGTGCTCGGTGATGTCAGTGGTGCCCTTAACCTGCTGGAATTTGGCCAATTTCTGCCTCAGAAACGCGGCCACCTCCACATCCTCAAGAAGTGGCGGTGCCAACTCTGGATTCGCCTCAATCTGGTTTTTCACCTTCACCTGCACGCTGGTGACTGCCACCGACAATTTCGCCTCCACTGGCTCGCTGTACTGCGAATCTCTGGTCCCGATCCTCAGTCTCAAGCCGCCGCATTCCAGCGTGCAGCCCATCCTGGCCAAGAAATTCCAGCCCAGTACCACATCATCGATCACTCCTGGCAAAATGAGCAGTGGCATGAGGACCTGCTGTGACCCCAGCCTGATCTCTAACTCCAACGCTGCCTCCACTTGGCAACAACTGCCGTCCTCCAACCGGATACGCCTCCGTGTGGGACGCAGCACACCAAATCCTCGGAGCCTGCCTGCCAGTTTCTCTCACGAAACTGCTGGTGGCTCCCCCGTCGATCGTAGCCTTATGCTGCTCTGCTCCGATAGCTACGATCGCCGAGATCTGCGTGCCTTCATCCACGAGCTGGCCTATCAGTGCCTGGGGCCGCCGCGACGCTGCTCCTGCTCGTCCCTGGATGGCGGGTGCCTCAGCCCGTTTCCCGACTGGCAACAGGCAATCGTCCTTACACCGATGCGCCCACATTGCCAGCAAAATTTCAGTACTTCATTGCGGCATTCAACGGCGAAGTGGCCCTCTTGGCCACACATACGGCACGCCCTGGCATGTGCGTCCTTGGTCCTGCCACACCAGTTCTCGGTGCCGGCCGTGGACACGCTTCTTCGGCGGCCATGCTGCGGTGGTAGGTGGACTCACCTTCGCCTTCAGCGTCGCCCATGGCCATCAATCTGGGCTTGCTCTGCCTGTGTTGCTGCCTCAGCTTCTCCCGATCCCTCTCCAAGTCCTCGAACTCCTCCGCCAGCATCATCAGCTCCGCCGCATAGCGTAGTGGCCTCATCAGGGTCTGCATTTTCACCATATACAACTTGAACGCCTCACCCAGCATCTGCTTCCGCCTCGAGACTTCCTCCTTAATGTTCTCCTGGTAGTCTCTAGGCAAGAAGAATCTCTGGAAGTTGCTCACGAATGCTTCCCACGACGTCCAGTGCCGATTATTGGCCACGTACCATTTCAGAGCCATGCCTTTGAGCAGCTCCGGCATCGCCCTTGGGATCAGGTCCAGATTCAGGCCATATGTGTCGGCCGGCCACTCCACCTGCTCCAGAAATTCCAGCGGCTTCGATGTGCCATCAAATCGGAAGCCCCATTCGCGCACCTGTTTGGCCACCTTGGAATACTCAAGCCCTGCCAAACTCGGCTCTCGCGTCCTTATTTCGGGCTGTGGAGTGGATGTGGCCCTCCAGGGTCCTTGCTGGGTCTCATTATGGTAGTGACACTCGCGGGCCTTGTGTCCTCTCCTCTCGATCCACCAGATCATCTTCCTCGACGGCGGTCAAAATTTCATCCCTTCGTGGGGACCGTCGCTCATGGAGGCATGCGATGTCGGCGATCCTCAGAGAAAAAGGAATCCTTCCCTCATTTTCGTCGACCCACTCGCCGAATTGCCTCCGCATTGTGTCCAGAGTGCCTGACAGGTTCACTCCGAACTCCAGGCCGTAGCGTAACACCTCCTCTTTCTTAAGATTATATACCCACGCTCGCACCATATTTATATTTGTCTAAAAGCACTTAAATCGACTCTATTTATCGCAGGGCCCCACGTTGGGCGCCAGTTGTAACGAACCTTCGGTTTGCCCCGAGTTTAAGCCGGGTCGCACTCAGCCGACTGTGTGTTCGTGCCAACAAATTTATATGTTGGGCGCCTGCCGATAAATAATAAGTCCTGCTTTTAGATTTAATAATATAAACTGGTTTATTCACGTTGGTATATTACTATTTTAGTACAGCAAAGTGATTTCTTAGGCTATAGCTGCACACGGCTAAGCCCGCAGGATTCGTAGGTGCCGTGAGGAGCACTTCGGCTAACGAGCGGTTAGCCTCTGAGCCGTCTAGAGGTTGCAGAGCACTCCAGAGTACGCCAGGATACGCGCTGTATTCTCCAGCGGTTCGCTTGGATCACCATACGCACTCCTACAACTCGATGTACTCGCTGGCACTCTAGACTGCGTCTCAGAAGGCTTACGTCGCTTTCGCACGGCTACCCTCACTAACCTTACTCTCCTGTTCAGGTTACGCTGCTCTAGCACCAGCTGCAGACCGTACCTCTGTCCTCAAGGATACGGTTTGGTATGCGTCCAGGATATTCCTCTGAATATCCTTGTATAATTCCCACGATGTCCTTTGTGTCCTTGATGTCCCTCGTTGTCCTTCGTTTCACTTTACACTTTTCACTCCGTTGACACTCGGCACTTTCACTTTTCACTGGAATCGACTGACCCAGTGCCGAGCCGTGGGCGCCTTTTTATAGCAGCGCCGCAGGCCCTGCTTCGGCTCTGGAGCGGGGCCTGCCTCGGCTCTCTGTAGCGGGGCCTGTCTCCTCTTCGGGTCTGCCTTAACGGCAACATCGCCTGCTTTTGTGCGACGCCAAATGCGCCTGATCGCGTGGCGGCCGCTCAAAGGCCGAAGCACCGTTATACACCTGCGAATGAAAATAATAGCTACTTTCTCGCGGCTACGAACGGCACTTCGTCTAGCGGTGCACGATCAACGCAGAGAGTGCGACGCGAGTAAATCGCTGAATCGGTAAGAGCGAGCGAGACGTCCCATCGCTCGCCTTTGACCCTTTCCAATCGCGAGGGTCGCTCTTACCGTACTCGCGTCGCTGTGTGGAACATTTATAAACCTGCACGCCCACCCATATAAATGCACAGCAAATATATGCAATTATACAGGTTGAGACGTGCCTGCATATAATGTTCCTCACACTGTAAATTCACTGGCCCGCGGCCGATTCTCACGCTTCTCTGTTTTATTTTAACTCCCTACTGACGTGGCGGTTTTACTCCCGACTTACAACACAATGTGTGTGTGTTCGTGTGTGTGTGCACACGCATAGGAAAACTGTATGCTTAGAGCTTCTGATAATTTGTGATTGCCGTTTGGCCAAACGTTTTGTTTAACAGCTTCTGTGCGACTTAATGGATTTCAATGAAATTTTCATATATGTTTTATAGCATTTTTGCCAATTAGAAAAATGCGAACTCATTCATATATTTGCTTTATTTGCAACTTCCTTCAATTTGGAGCCGGTATCCAAAATGTAACTAAAAACAAGTAAGAACGTTGCTGTCGGTCGCAACCGACAGCGAAATACTATTTCACGCCCCAACAGCACACAGGGGCATCTATCACATTATAATTTTTAAAATTTAACCTTAAATCCCCACTGTCGCCGCTCAAATTAGCTGCAGATTAAAACTTTTCATTGGAGGTAGCCAGACAGTTTCAATTAGAATCGAAGCTTAGAGATGCCACCTCTCTCGATTTATCTCGATTGCCTTACCTTAACAAGAACACGCACCTAAATCGAGAGATGTGGCATCTCTCCAAATAAGAGAGGTGGCAACTCTCAAAATGAGAGAGGTGGCAACTCAGAAAATGTGATATACATAAGTTCGTTGGCGAGCGTAGAGGTGTGGGCTCGAACCCCGGTGCGGTAATGTTGATATTTTTGTTACATTTTCTTTATTTAGTTATTTTGTATTAATAAAATATTCTTTTCTAACACATATATATAATTTGGCAAATCAAAAGACAAGGTCAAAGGTCACAAAGTCATTATATGGCGCGTTATTGGCTCAGAAGCTGCAGATGTTTCAGTTTTGATTTGCCACGCCCCCAGTGGCCGTAGACAAATAATTTTTGGCATGTGCATAGAGTGGGCGTTTAAGAATATAACTGTAAAGTTTGGATGCTTACATTCGAAAAATGCGAAAATTACAGGGTATTTTTCTGTATGTCACGCCCCTTTTGGGGCGTAACAATAATTTTTGGGGAATCGATAGAGGAGGCCCCCAGTAACCTAGCATCCAATTTTGAAGCTTCTAGCACTAAAACTGTGGTAGATATAAGCTGATATTTGTTGCCACGCCCCCTGAAGGCGTAGATATATCCGCCATAGCTTATCGGTCGTGGGATGTTAACCCGAGTATATATACCAAGTCTCAAGTCTCTAGCATCAATAGTGCTCAAAATATAACGAAACTAGTAAAATCACTACATATTCAGATCCGATTTGCCACGCCCCTAGTAGGCGTGGCCATAAAATTTTTTGAACGATCTTTATAGGATCGTAACAGTAACCCACGTGCCAAATTTGGACCGCTTTACTAGCGTTCTAGCTTTAAAACTGTAGAAGATACAGTTTGACCCGATTTGCCACGCCCCCAATGGGCGTAGATATATCCGCCATAGCTTTTTGATTTTGGGATGTCGACATGAGTGTTCAGTTAAAATCTCAACTCTCTAGCCCTTCTAGAAGTAGTGTTTCTGAGATACAGGAAAATGCATTTTCCGATTTGCCACGCCCCTAGTGGACGTATCGGGAAAATCTTGACACTTTATCAGACGAGGGTGTACACGAGTATATATTTCATATTTCAAGTCTCTAGCTTCAATAGCGTCGAAATGGTTTGCGTTCATACGGACAGACGGACGGACAGCATGACGGACATTGCACAAACCCGATATACTATATCACTACGTGAAATAGTATAACAAATAAGAAAACTCTAGTCAAGACCGCTCGACTAGGGGATACCCTGAACCCTGCGAAGAACCGCTATTCCGTGTATTCTTCATTACTTTTATATATTATAGGAAATTAAACGCGTTATAACTTTTTTGTATACGAACGTTTTTGATAAACTTGCAGGGCGTGATTATGTCATCTAAATGTATGTATGTGTCAAAGTACAAGTCTGTAGTACTTGAAATACGTGTTTTGCAAATTTGAGGTAAAGGGGCATGGCATCCAAAATTTAACAAAACCCGAAATTGTATAAGGCTAAATGCAAAATTTGAAGCCTATAGCTATAAAGATAAATTAGAGAGAATTTTATAACTGAAAAACTATATCGGTTTTTAATCGATAACATTAAAATTAAGACAGTTACCGATTTTTGTAGCAAACTCGATCTTTTCGTGCTATACAGGAACCTATGTACAGACAAATTTACAAGTTTCTAGCTCTTATAGGCTCTGAGATCGATGCATTCATACACACGTAGGCGTACGGATAGACGGACATGGCTATATCAACTCGGTTTGTCATCTTGATCAAGAATACTTAATGGGGTCTGCCACGCGTCCTTCTGCCTGTTACATACATTTCAACAAAAACATTATACCCTGATTTTCCATTTTCAATGGGTTCAGGGTATAACAAGTAAGAGTGGTATGTTGGAGATTGCTCGAAGAGGAGATCCGCAGGAGAACCCTGCGAAGAACCTCTATTCCTTAGAATCGCTAACATTCTTCGTTTCATTTATATGTATGTAGCAAGCAACACACATACACTCACAGACGCACGCACAAGCACACACAAGCAATCAGTCTGCTTACTGTGCATTTCGCCGTTTATTAACGAAGTTTCAGAACGTGATATGTGCCAAAGCACAAGTCTCTGGTAGTTTAAATACGGTTTTTACAAATTTCAGGCGAAGGGGAGTGACATCCAAATTTTAACAAAATCCAAAATTAAATAGAATAACTAGATAGAATTTTATAATTGAACAACGATTTCGCTTTTTAATCGATAAAATTAAAACTAAGAAAGTTATCGATTTTTTAAATAAACTCGATTTGCGCGTACTATACACGAACCTCCAAAAAAATGTATTCTGAGATCGACGCGCTCAAACATACGGACAGACGGGCGGATGGACAGACGGTCGGACAGACGGACATACAGACAGACGGTCAGGGCTTAATCAACTCGGCTTGACTCCCTGATCAAGAATATATAGAAACTTTATGGGGTCTGCCACACCTCCTTCTGCCTGTTACATACATTTCAACAAAACCATTATACCCTGATTTCCCATTTTAAATGGGTTTAGGGTATAAAAACGCTCAACTGTTATTTGCAAGCTCTGGTTTATACATTAACTTCAGTGTACGAGGGGCATCTGTTAACTTATACAATAAAAGATTTTTTTTTTTGCTCCGCTTACCAAAATTGAGTCTATTTTCTCTAATAACTATTTTTTTTGTTAATAACTATTATTGCAGATAAAATTCCGGCCAGACTGGTTTTATATTTTCTCTCCTGGTCTGGTTTTCTGGTGTCATTCATGATGCGTAATGATATGAATTTTGCTTTGGTTGCAATGATATCAAATAACAATGAAACACAGAAACAGAAAGAAACTGTATTTTATTCCTTGAATATGGTAATACATTTATTTATACTGATATTCATTTCAATCACTGAATCTTTTTCTAAATTGCAGGGTAGCAGCGCAGAAGATTATGCATCAATAGTGAAATCTGTGATTATAAGCTCGTTTTATTGGTGTTATGTGCTGTCTCAAGTAGTTGGTGGAGTCGGAACACAAGCTTTTGGAACAAAATGTGTATTTGGATGGTCACAGTTGGCAACTGGTTTATGCAGTCTACTTATGCCATTGGCTGCAGAATTCCATTACGCTGTTGTTATATTTTTACGCTCAGTTCAGGGATTTGCATCTGGTTTAACGTGGCCTGCGATGTATGCAATGGTGGGCTACTGGATACCCACAACGGAGCGTTCTCGTTTTATGTCAAGTTTTCAAGGATTTAGTATTGGTATTGGACTAACGTATCCACTATGTGGATTTATTATAACAACGTTCGGATGGCCACTTGTTTTTTATACGACTGGTGCATTGGGAATTGGATGGTGTGCTCTATGGTACATTTTAGCGTTTGACACGCCACAAGAACATCCCCGTATAACTAATGAGGAACTTAATTATATAGAGCTTCATATTGGGGAAGATGTTCGAAAATCATTAACTGTTAAAGTTCCTTGGGCACATATATTTCGATCATTGCCAGTTTGGGCGATTGCAATTACAACATTTGGTAGAATATTCGTTCACTATGTTTTTATAGTTAATGGGCCAGCTTTTATGAATCATATTCTTAAGTTCGAATTTGGAACTAATGGAATTTTGTCGGGAATGCCCTTTCTTTGCTCATACATCTCGTCAGTATTTTTTTGTTATATTGCAGATAAACTATTCTTGAATAATATTTTGAGCCTTACAAGGGTAAGAAAATTGTTCACGGCCTTATCGCAAGTTGTACCTGGGTTACTTATATGTTGTTTAGGGTATATAGATAATATAACGTTTCTATTATCAATCTGGTTTATAGCTATTATTTTTATTACGGCATCGTACGCTGGAGCAATGGCCAATATTATAGATATATCACCTAACTATGGACACTCCGGAGCAGTATTAGCATTCTGCCAAACGATTCATATGTCAGCATCATTTCTATCACCATTGACTGTTGGATTCTTAATAACTCAAGAGGTAAATTCTAATAAGCACTAAAATATTACCCTGAACATATTGAATATGGAAATCCATGTATAATACTTTTGTTGAGATGAATGTTACAGGCAGAAGGAGACGTGTTAGAATTTATATTTATATTCTTGATCAGTACGACGAGTTGATTCGATTTAACTCCGACCGTCTGTCTACTCAGTGCTAGAGCTCAAATCTAAAAGTTAGAGACTTGTTGGGATACCGGCTTCATATTTGCCCAAATTCTTAAAATTGACGGCTAGTTGCAAATATTGCCAATCGCGATAACGTTTATTTTTCTTAAATTGGAAAATATTTGAAATAATATGTTCAGTTTGTCCCTTTATTGTCACAAAATGAAAGTCACATAAGATCAACTTTTATTAGGAAATACACTTATTTTCATATTTAATATTCATATATAAATATTCTTGATAAGAAGACAAGCTGATCTCAGAACCTTAAAGACCCATAGACTTCGCAATTTAATGGAAGTTCGTGTATAGTACGCGCAAATCAAGTTTATTTAAAAAATCGATAACGTTCTTAGTTTTAAAGACCGAAATCGTTATTCAGTTATATAATTCCATTTAACTCATTTTTATCGCCAAAGTCTTTAAATTATGCTGTTAGTTTGTACAATTTTGGTTTTTAGGTGGCGCTATTGGCTAAAAATTTTAAATTCAATAAAATTTAATTTTGTGTGTGCTTATACTAAATGGAAACTTTGCAGTATTTTGAAAAACGCCCGACTCCTTTTTGTATTGTTAAATAAAATAAATAATAAGAGTGCTTTAGTCGACACTGCTCGATTAGGAGATTCCTAAGAACCGTTAACATTTTCTGTTTCTTTTATAGATATGTATGTACATTACAATCAAAAAGCAAACGATCTGGTAACAACGCAGACTGCACTTGGGCTACAAGACGCCTATGTTATGAGAAATTAAATGTTTAAAAACTTTTTTCGTACACGAACGTTTTTAAACGTGATTATGTCATTCATATGTGTGTACTCTAGCTAAAAAGATGATTTAGAGCTTTATAACTTAATATCAATTTCACTTTTTAATCGATAGCATTAACTAAGAAAGTTATCGGTTTTTTAAATAAAACTCGATTTGCGCGTACTATACACGAACCTCCATTAAAATGCGAAGCCTATGGGTCTTTTTGGTTCTGAAATCGACGCGTTCAAACATACGGACGGACGGACAGAGAAACGGGTAAACGGGCTTAACTCGGCTTGTCATCCTGACCAGGAATATATATACTTTATGGGGTCTGCCAAGCCTTCTTCTGCCTGTCACATACAGTTTAAAAAAAATATTATATCCTGTTTTGCCATTTTTAATGGGCTAAGGGAATATTGATCCTCTTAAAAGCTAAAAAATATATTTTTTGAGATCTACCCTATAGAGCAGTGGAAAAACTATATGTACAAACGCTTTAAAATGGAACAGTTTAGTTACTGCAGACTCCTTTCAAACTGCTTTACCACAAAATATTAAAATATTTGATGGACTGTGAATAATTATTAAGCAGTTGATAGAACCCACTTCAAAATTTTGAATAAATTTGTTATTATTCACATTACTCACAATCTGTGTATCCGCCCCAGGGAAACCTATTCAGCGAATTCAAAGTTTTTAGGTTCAATGACATCATCAATTAACTCAGCACGTCAAGAATATGCTCACTGTTGTTTAGTCGGGCATTCATTCTTCTTTTTCCTAGATATACGATATATATAATCGACTCAATTATTTAAAACAAGTTAGAGGGTATTAGTCGAGACTTATGCTTCTTTTATATACAAATTACAAACAACACAGGGTTTCGAAATATAAAAGTAATATTTATACTTTATAAGTTCTCACCCTGCTACTTTCATTTTATTTATATCCTGAAAATCACACAACTTAATTTTCCCTTTTTTTTAGGATTCAATAGCTCAATGGAGAACAGTTTTTGAAGTGTCCGGACTCATTTCGGTATTGACATATATATTTTATCAATGCTTTGGGACTGCTGAGGTACAATCTTGGAACATCCAACGACCAATTACCAATCAGCGATATGAAGTGATAAAAATATTGTCAAACGAAAATGGAGAGAAAACAACGTTCCTAAAACTTAATAAATAAGTGTTAAATGATTGTCATTAATGTAAGAAACTTGTTTTTAGCTCTTATTATATCCAGAACCCATTGAAAATGGGAATTCAGGGTATAATGTTTTTGTTGAAAGGCGTATGTATGTAACATGCAGAAGGAGGCGTGGCAGACCTCATAAAGTATATATATTCTTGATCAGGATGACAAGCCGAGTTGATATAGCCATGTCCGTCTGTCCGTCCGTCCGTCTGTCCGTATGTATGAACGCGTCGTTCTCAGAACCTACAATAGCTAGAGACTTGAAATTTTTTATGTAGTTTCCTGTATAGCACGAAAAGATCGAGTTTGTTTGAGATATTCGATAACTGTTATCGTTTTATTGTTATCGATTAAAAACGAAAGTCTAAATTAAGCTATAAAATTCTTTCTAATTCATCTTTCTAGCTAGAGTTTTCAAATTATGCATTTAGTGTTATTCGGACCTTACGCAATTTCGGTTTTTGTTCAATTTTGGATGCCACGCCCCCTTCGCCTTAAATTTGTAACTCCCGTATATCAAATACTAGAGACTTGTGCTTTGGCACATACATATAGATGACATGATCAACAAGTTTGATCAAAATCGTTGTTGTAGAAAGAAAATTATTAAACTGTGTATGTGTGTGTATGTGTTGCTTGTAATGAACATATATATACTTATGTATATTAAAGAAACGGAGATTGCTTGGAGGGCGCAGGGTTCAGGTCGAGCGGTCGCGACTAGAGTTTTCTTACTTGTTTATTAAAGATATGTTGGACTTATGTGCTTTTTCATATAGACATAGAACACTTAATTACAATAAAGAATATTTTTCGGTATATACAAAAAATTCACTTTTGTAAAGTATTTGTTTTAATGTTTTATGTTAAGTTTAACAGATATATCGATAGGTAGTTTTAAGCAACACTGTAGTATTTTGAATGTCTATCGAGATGGGCGTCTGAATCAACTGAGAATGCTTCTTCTTTCTTCTGTTTCTATATTCAATTTTGAGGAATTGAAGATGACTTTACTCAAGGTGTTTGGACGATCACTTACTATTGAGGAGGTGTACACCGTTCTTCGCAACCGACGTCTTGTAGCAGGTGAGGGGTGCTTGAGATATGTAATCGAGATGCAAGAGATGCCATTAGTACCCCGATTTTGAAAAACGAGCTGGTGGATCTTATCATTGCTGGCCTTAGGGGCAGCTCTTCTAAGGCGGGTATGCTATACTCCGCTCGTACAGTGTCTGGACTGAAGCCCCTTCTGAAGCGTTATGAGCGACTTTGTGTGCAAACCACTGTCTCGAAGCAGTCTGCTTCCATGTGCTGATCCACCATTGTTCCTGCTGTCAGGGCCGCGTCTGCATATTTCTTTTCTGCCGCCACCACTGCTGCCCCAACCGTAGCAGCACGGGATATTCGTTGCTTCAACTGCTCGTCATTCGGACATTTTAGAAGTCAGCTCCCGAAACCGATTAGACCGCCGGACTCTTGCTTCAAATGTGGCCTCACGGACCACTTATATAAAAACTGTTCGAACCGAATTAAAATGTCAAATGTGCAATCGGCGAAAATAATCCGAAAATTGGTTACCAACCGCTTAATCTAAATAAGTTTGTGCCATCCGAACCACTGCCTGTTGTCAATCAAGTTGAATCTTTCTCTTTAGCCACTGAAACCTTGGACGGTGCTCTGGTAGCCATAAACGCCATTGAGATCCCTGAAGTCTATGATGAAGAATCTTATCTAGAACTTGTTCAGTCACCCTATCAGCCTGCTTTGTTCGATGCAAATCGACCAGATTCCCCTCGTATGCCAACTGATACATTGGATCACGCTCTGGCGGCAATTAATGCAATTGAGGTCCCCGAAGCATGTAGAAACGAATTCAATGTAGAACCTACACTGTCACCAGGGTAATCTATCGACATAAAGTCTATTATTTCTGATTATTACTTGCTCGTCCCTCAGGAACTAATTATTAATTAACTAGTCAGACCCCCATTTTCTGCTATCCTCGCCGTCTGTCTCACTATGAACGCATGGAGGTGCGTCAAATATGTGACGATCTTCTGAATGCTGGGAACATACGAAACATCAGTTCCCCTTACGCTACCGCAATAGTGCCAGTACGTAAAAAGGACAACACATTAAGAAAGTGTGTTGATTACCGACCATTAAATAAGATTACGTGACCACTTCCCAATTCCGCTGTTAAATGATTGTGTTGAACATTTGGGTGGGAAGTCTTTGATTACTGTGTTAGATTTGGAAAGTGGATTTCATCACGTGAAGATGCATCCAGATTCAATTAAATATATAGCGTTTCCAACCCCTGACGGTCAATTTGAGTACGTGCGCATGCCCTTCGGCCTCTGAACGGTCCTCCTGTTTTTGCCAGATTTGTATACTTCGTTTTAAAAGAGCTCATTAACCGAGGACAGTTTGTGATATATATGGATGACATCCTGATTACTTCACATGATTTCGAGATCTCAAGGTTCTACGGGAGACACTTTACACATTGAGGGTAAATGGCTTATGCCTGAAGCTGTCCAAATGTCGTTTCGCGTATCAAGAATTGAAATACTTGGGATATTTGGGGAATTCTTCCAGAATTACCCCGAAGCCCGCACATCTTCAGGCTATAAGTAGTTTGAAAATCCCCAGGGATAGGAAAAAGCTGGATCGCTGCCTTGGCTTATTTTCATACCGATTTGTACCTAGTTTTTCTAAGATAGCTTATCCGATGGCCCGATTATAAGGAAAAGATGCCCCTTACATTTTTTCTGTCGAATGTGTTGAGTCCCTGTTGAGTACAAACTTATTGAATAACCTGTGTAGTCTATTTATAACCCTAAGGCTGAAACTGAATTAAACTGCGACGCTAGTTCTGCAGGGTTTGGGACAATGCTCCTTCAGAAACAAATGGATGGGAAATTCCATCCAGCGTTCTATTTCTCCAAAACAACTTCCGACCCCAAATCGAAAGTACCTAGTTACGAATTGGAGACGTTGGCAATCATATATCCTCTGAAGCGTTTTAAACCATACCTGAAGTTAATCCCGTTAAAAATAATTACTGAATGTAATTCACTAGCTTTAACCCTTAAGAACAGCGGATTTTCCGCTCAAATTGCTCGATGGGCCCTTCTTTTTATACGATTATGCACCGGTCAGGAGTCAGACTTTTAACTGCATAACTTAAGCTGTGGCTTATGCCTAATCGAGATTGCACCTCGGACATCGACACATAAGCAACATGATCCAATCTTAAGTATTATATCCGGTATTTCCCTTAATTAGGAATCGAGGTCGATTCCTATGTCAGTTGTAAAGTATTTGTTTTAATGTTTTATGTTAAGTTTAACCACTAACCACATAACACATAGATATAACACGCAGAGCACTGAAATTCAGCGAATTCCCACAGTGACAAGACAGCCCCATGGCGAATTCGCTTTACTTTTTGCTGCGAGCAGCCGGTACTCTGTGACAAGAAAATCAGTGCTCTGCGAGCGCTCGTTCGGTAATGGTCCACTTCTGTATGAAGCCCTTCTATGCAACCATTTATGCTTATTTTCTGATCTCTTCTGTCTCATATATTTTTATTATCTGCTCTCTTCTCTCTCGTATATATATATGTAAGAACTCACCAGCAGCAGCACACCAAAATTGAAATTTGCTCGCTGAGGCTTCATTTCGTCTCTTGCGACAGTAGAGTATACCAAAAACTTTTGAAAGTGTTTGTCATGCACATGCAAAATGTTGACATTTTTATTATTATTTATGAGAAGGGTATGAATGTGTGAGGCTCATACGAAGAATATGTTTTCGCGACGAGCATGCACACACACTATCAGTACTTACCGTTACAGCAGCTCACATTTATGAGCATTTGGGATCAATTGTAGAAACCAACATTTGAAGTAGTGAGACCCGTAGACTGCACATACACACATTTGAACATGTGTGCGTCTGATCAGAATTGTCGAATATCTTGCGATTCCAGTAGCTTGTTAATTTTGTGTGGTTTGAATTGTAGAGTGACTGTCAAATGAGCATTTACGACCTACAGTAATCATTTTGGTAATAAAGGTTACAGTTCGGTGCATAATGGCACCTGCGAATAGATATGAATCACCAAACCCACAGTAGTCTTTTATAACCTAATGACAGGCATATTTGAAAGAATTATGTACACTTATTAGTTAGTGCTCTACGATGATTTTTATACCCTGAACCCATTGAAAATGGGAAATCAGGGTATAATGTTTTTGTTGAAATGTATGTAATAACTGTATTCGATAACTGTTATCGTTTTTTGTTATCGATTAAAAACGAAAATCTAAATTAAGCTATAAAATTCTATATAATTCATATTTGCAGCTGGAGTTTTCAGATTTTGCAATTAGTGTTATGTAAGCCTTACAATTTTCGGTTTTTATTAAATTTTGGATGCCACGCCCCCTTCGCCTCAAATTTGTAACTCCCGTATATCAAATACTAGAGACTCGCTTTGGCACATACATACATATGGATAACATGATCACGCCCAACAAGTTTGATCAAAATCGTTACTCTAGAAAAAAAGTTATTAAACATTTAATTTCCTATAACATTGCCATGCAAACAGCAGCCAAAAAACAGCTGACGCAACAAAGAACAGCTGTGTGTGTGAATGTTCTGTTTGTAATGAACATATATATACTTATGTATATTAAAGAAACGAAGAATGCTTGGAATAGCGGTTCTTCGCAGGGTTCAGGGTATACCCTAGTCGAGCGGTCTCGACTAGAGTTTTCTTACTTGTTTCGATTTGATAATGCTATGGGCCTATGTTATTTAAGTAATTATACCATTAAAATATATATGTATGTAAATATATACACTTACATTAATTTCTAGATGTAAGTATGTATGTACATACATATGTATATGTGTAAAGTGGATTTGTAAGTTCACAAGATCGAACAAATCTCAGTGTCGTTCACAAAATTCTAAGGCACACACACACGCATTGGGATTCTACAATTTCCACTTGCAGCTAAAGTTTCGCATGAAGGCACACAAATGCTCATAAATGTGAGCTGCTGTAACGGTAAGTACTGATAGTATGTGTGCATGCTCGTCGCGAAAACATATTCTTCGTATGAGCCTCACACATCCATACCCTTCTCATAAATAATAATAAAAATGTCAACATTTTGCATGTGCATGACAAACACTTTCAAAAGTTTTTGGTATACTCTTCTGTCGCAAGAGAAGAAATGAAGCCTCAGCGAGCAAATTTCAATTTTGGTGTGCTGCTGCTGGTGAGTTCTTACATATATATATTCGAGAGAGAAGAGAGCAGATAATAAAAATATATGAGAGAGAAGAGATCAGAAAATAAGCATACATGGTTGCATAGAAGGGCTTTATATACAAATGGACCATTAGCGAACGAGCGCTCGCAGAGCACTGATTTTCTTGTCACAGAGTACCGGCTGCTCGTAGCAAAAAGTAAAGCGAATTCGCCATGGGGCTGTCTTGTCACTGTGGGAATTCGCTGAATTTCAGTGCTCTGCGTGTTATATCTATGTGTTATGTGGTTAGTGGTTTAACAGATATATCGATAGGTAGTTTTAAGCAACGCTGTAGTATTTTGAATGTCTATCGAGATGCGACTTTGAATCAGCTGAGAATGCTTCTTCTTTTTTCTTCCGGTGACGCTTTGAGCGAGCAGATGTGTCTGCTCGATAGGTGAAATAATAATCGTAATAAATAAATATAATCCACAGTAATCGATCGTGTTAAGAAGCGTATTACACTTTATTCACTATATTTATTACATTATTATGTGTATGTTAGTATATAGGTATGTATGTTTGGGTGTAGGATTGTGAGTATGTGAGTATAATTTCAAAGTTTCTGCGCTGAGCATCCGTTGCTACAATTCCTAATTCAAACGATAATGAAATTCCAATCTACGAGCCGCTGCACCGTGAGAGTCCAGCTAGAGACTTGAAATTTTGTATGTAGGTTCCTGTATAGCACAAAAAGATCGAGTTTGTTAAAAAAATCGATAACTGTCTTAATTTTAATGTTATCGATTAAAAACGAAATCAATGCTCCGTTATATAATTATATATAATTCATCTTTATAGCTAGAGTGTTCAAATTTTGCATTTAGTGTTATGTGAGCCTTACACAATTTCGGTTTTTGTTAAATTTTGGATGCCACGCCCCCTTCGCCTCAAATTTGTAAGTCCCGTATTTCAATTTCTAGAGACTTGTGCTTTGGCACATACATACATACGGATGACATAATCACAAGCTTGATTAAAATCGTTGCTCTAGAAAAAAGTTATTAAACATTTATTTTCCCATAGCATTGCCATGCAAACAGCAGCCAAAGAACAGCTGACGCACCGACTGGCGTTTGTGTGTGTGTGCGCCTGTGCGTGTGTGTGTATGTTTGGCTTGTAATGAACATACATATACATATGAATATAAAAGAAACGAAGAATGCTTGGGTTTAGGGTTTAGGGTATACCCTAGTCGAGCGGTCTCGACTAAAGTTTTCTTACTTGTTAGTTTTGAATTGCCACGCCCCCAGTGGCCGTAGACCTATAATTTTTGGCATGTGCATAGAGTGACCGTTCAGGAATATAACTGTAAAGTTTGGATGCTATTTGTAAGTCACGCCCCTTTTGGGGCGTAACAATAATTTTTGGGGCGGTAGAGGAGGCCCCCAGTAACTTGGCATCCAATTTTGCAACTTTTAACACTAAAACTGTGGCAGATATAAGCTGATATTAGTTGCCACGCCCTAATATTGTCGATTGTGGGATGTTAACCCGAGTATATATACAAAGTCTCAAGTCTCTAGTATCAATAGTGCTCAAAATATAACAGAGTTAGTAAAATCACTATATATTCAGATCTGATGTGCTACACCCCTAGGCCATAAAATATTTTGAGCGATCTTTATAGGATCGTAACAGTAACCCACGTGCCAAATTTGGGTTTTATAGCTGTTGAAGATACAGTTTGACCTGATTTACCGCGCCCCCAATGGTCGTATATATATCCGCCATAGCTTTTTGATTTTGGGATGTCGACGAGAGTGTTCAGTTAAAATTTCAACTCTCTAGTGTTTCTGAGATACAGGAAAATGCATTTTCCGATTTGTCACGCCCTAGTGAGCGTATCGGGAAAATCTTGACACTTTCTCTGACGAGGGTATACATGCGTACATATTTCAAATTTCAAGTCTCTAGCTTCAATAGCGCGGAAATGGTTTGCATTCATACGGACAGACGGACGGACAGCATGACGGCCATTGCACAAAACCAATTTACTTTTTATACTTCGTTCATACACAACTACATGAGGAGACTAAAATTTTGTGTGATATATTGTTGTGAAAAAGGCTACTAGAAATATATGAAGATAAATCCTCACATGTCGTGTCTGCTGAAAGCTTAGATAAAAAACACTTGCTTTCGAGGAGAAACGACAGATCAAGTACGTATGGTATGTGGGAGAAGTGGCCGGAATGTCGTTCATTGTTTGAGAAAATATGGAGAAGAAGAAGTTGGAATCAGAATAGAATCTCAGATATCTTTAACTGGTGTCCCTGATGCACTTCACAAGGTGTGGAATGTGCAAATAAATTATGAGACACTATTCGTATGGAAGGTGTCACTAACTAACAAGTAAGAAAACTCTAGTCGGGGGTCCCGACTAGGAGATACCCTAAACCCCGCGCTATCTGCGTTTTTTAAAATACTGCATAATTAGCATTTCGTATAAACGCACAGAAAACTAAATTCAATTCATTTTCAATTGTTTAGCCAATAGCGCCATCTATGGTTCGATTGAATAGCGCCATCCAAGTTTCGATCCAACTGAGCAGCTGATAATTCGCAAATCATAGCGCCATCTATTGGAAATATGTACACTAAAACTTGCGGGTTTTAGAAGTTGCTAGATGCACGCAGCTCAATGTGTATGTGTGTATGTGTGCACATGTATAGGAAAACAGTTTGCTTTGCTTTGCTGGTCACGTGTTTGGCCAATTGGCCAAACGTTTTGTTTAATAACTTCTGCGCGAATTAATGGATTTGAATGAAATTTTCAGCTTATGTTCAACATATTTTATTACATTTTTTCCAATTTTTAACAAGTAAGAAAACTCTAGTTACACAACGCACACACAAGCGCTAGTCGGTGAGTCAGCTGTTCTTTGGCTGCTTTGCATGGCAATGCTATGTGAAATTAAATGTTTAATAACTTTTTTTCTAGAGTAACGATTTTGATCAAACTTGTTGGGCGTGATCATGTCCTCCATATGTATGTATGTGCCAAAGCACAAGTCTCTAGTATTTGATATGCCGGAGTTACAAATTTGATGCGAAGGGTGCGTGGCACCCAAAATTTAACAAAAACGAAATTGCGCATGACCCAAGTAACACTAAATACAAAATTTGAAAAGTCTAGCTAAAAAGATGAATTAAATAGAATTTTATAACTAAATGAAGATATCGGTTTTTAATCGATAACATTAAAACGATAGTTGTTATCGTTTTTTTTTTTTTAACAAACTTGATCTGCGCACGATATACGAGGATCTACATAAAAAATTTCGAGTCGCTGGCTCTTATAGGTTCTGAGATCGACGCGTTCACACATACGGACGGACGGACGGACGGACAGACGGACAGGGCTAAATCTACTCGGCTTCTCTCCCTGATCAAGAATATATATACTTTATGGGGTCTGCCACGCCTCCTTCTGCCTGTTATATTCATACGCCTTTCAACAAAAACATTATACCCTGATTTTCCCATTTTCAATGGGTTCAGGGTATAAAAATGTAAACCCATTTATTTACTGGATTTGAGTGCAACTAACCTCAATTTAAATACTTGGGGAAATTTGGAGCCGGTATCCAAAATTTAACAAAAATAAAAAAAAAATTTGTGGACTCTAGCTATAAAAACGTGGGAGATATAATTTTATAACTAACGTTCGATAACGTTTTTAATCGATAACATTAAAATTAAAATAGTTATCGACTTTTTTTTAACAAACTGGATCTTTTCGTGCTATACAGGAACCTACATAAAAAATTTCAAGTCTCTCGCTCTTATAGGTTCTGAGAACGACGCGTTCATACATACGGACAGACAGACGGACAGACGGACATGGCTATATCAACTCGGCTTGTCATCCTGATCAAGAATATATATACCTTATGGGGTCTGCCACGCCTCCTTCTGCCTGTTACATACATACGCCCTCCAACAAAAACATTATACCCTGATTTTCCCATTTTCAATGGGTTCAGGGTATAACAAGTAAGAGTGCTCTAGTCGAGACTGCTCGACAAAGAGATCCCCTGAACCCTGCGAAGAACTGCGATTCCTAAGAGCCGCTAACATTCTCCGTTACTTTTATATGTATGTACATATGTAGCAAGCAATACATACACACACACAGACGCACGCACAAGAACACACACACAGACGCACGCACCAACACACAATCTGCTAACTGTGCATTATGACTCATCAGCTTCGCTGCTGCTGCAAGACGCCGATAATATGAGATATTAAATGTTTAATAACTTTTTTCTAGACGAACGATTTTGATCAAATTTGTTGGGCCTGATCATGACATTCATATGTGTGTATGTGCCAAAGCACAAGTCTCTAGTACTTGAAATACGTGATTTAGCAATTTGAGGCGAAGGAGCAATTTGAGGGCGTGGCATCCAAAATTTAACAAAAACCGAAATTGCAGAAGGCTCAAATAACACTAAATGCAAAATTTGAAGACTCTAGCTAGAAAGATGAATTAAATAGAATTTTATAACTAAATGAAAATATCGGTTTTTAATCGATAACATTAAAACGATGATAGATATCGAATATTTGAAACAAACTCGATCGAATCGTACTATACACGAACTTCCAAAAAAAAAAAGTCTCTAGCTCTTATATCTTCCGAGATCGACGCGTTCAAACATACGGACAGACGGACGGACGGACAGACGGACAGACAGACAGACGGACAGGGCTAAATCGACTCGGCTTCTCTCCCTGATCAAGAATATATATACTTTATGGGGTCTGCCACGCCTCCTTCTGCCTGTTACATACATTTTCACAAAACCATTATACCCTTTTTTCCCATTTTCAATGGGTTCAGGGTATAAAAAGCAGTCAACATCTCAGCTTGTGGGGTATCAAAATCATATTGATGTAATAATTTATCTCACTATACAGCTGTTTTGAGGCATTACTCAGTTTTAGAAATTTAACCCGCACCGAATTATACATCTTGGAAAAATGTATTTGTTTTTCCAGGCAAATCGGACAAGACCACCGTATACCGCCACAACCAATTTTGGCAGTGGACATGACTTTATCATAGTCACGTCCAGTAAGACCAGCATATCTAGTGTGCATATGATTCTCACACAACCAACAATTAAGAAATTGCACTTGTGTATATCAGAAGCCGACCGCATAGAGCAAGTTTATTTTGCAACAAGTCATGTTGGCCATTGGGATTAAACAAAGTAAAGCGGAAGATAAGACAAACAAGAAGTAAGCGCAAGGCAAAGAGAGGAGTAATGTGTTGAGAGAGCAACTCACAACAACAAAATATCTGAAATATAACGCACAAAAAGATCAAAGATAAAAAGAACAGCCAAAGTAAAGCAGAAATGCAAGTAAAATAATATTACCGAAGCTGCACAAACTTGAAATACCAAGCACCAAGCACAAAAATAACAAAGAACTATGGATTACCCTTTGCTCAAATGACAACAATATTAAGTAGTTTAAAATCCACCCAAACAAATAAAGTGTATATTTTAAATAGGTAATATGTACTCTAAAAAAAATAATTAAAAAATTAAAATTACGTAGACAAGAAAAACACGTCTGACGGTTTCAAGCAGGGAAATGTTCAAGCTGGATAATTCTTAGTAGTTCGGGCCAAGATAAACGATAAAGATAAACGATATGCGTTTCTATGTCGAGGATTTGATCTCTGAATGAGAGTCAGTGGAAAAAGCAAAACGGTCAAGTGGGAACTTCAAATTGTGAAAGTGTTATTCAAGCCATTCCATGGTGTTGGACGGCATAGTGGACTACGACAAACAATCACTGTAGGAACTGTAGCAACGGCCTGAAGACGGCGTTTTCCAGGAAAGAATATTGTAGCATGTTGTATGCAATATTAACATGTGCTCACATATTGCAGTGTATACATTGTATCAAAGTGACATATGCCCTAACTAAAGTAGAGTAAAATCATTCATAACATAGCGACACTTTGCTGCCGTGTTTATGCAATCATAAGTGCAGTAATACGATCTCCCGCCTATTTGTATTGACCGTAGCGTGAGATCGCTAACGTAAACACTTTTCAAGTATGTACCATCCGTACATACCAAAGCCTGCACATAACCATAAGCATGCACCATTGGCATACATATATACATATGTATATACAACGACAACCGTTTACATACATGCCGCAACTCTCTCATTCTCTCTCTGCCGACTTCCTCAGCAGCAGAGCTTATGTATAAGATCAAATGTATTAAGTCTAAGAATGAATATTGAAATAAAGAGAATCAGTTCGTATAACATGGCGACCGTGACAGGACGTGTCACCAACTTGCGCTACATCATAAAGATTAGACAGAGTCTTCAAATTTTGCATTTAGTGTTATGTGAGCCTTACACAATTTCGGTTTTTGTTAAATTTTGGGTGCCACGCCCCCTTCGCTTCAAATTTGTAAGTCCCGTATATCAAATACTAGAGACTTGTGCTTTGGCACATACATACATATGGATGACATGATCACGCCCAACAAGTTTGATCAAAATCGTTACTCTAGAAAAAAAGTTATTAAACATTTAATTTCCCATAGCATTGCCATGCAAACAGCAGCACAAAGAACAGCTGACGCACCGACTGGCGTTTGTGTGTGTGTGCGCCTGTGCGTGTGTGTGTATGTTTGGCTTGTAATGAACATACATATACAAATGAATATAAAAGAAACGAAGAATGTTTGGAATAGCGGTTCCTCGCAGGGTTCAGGTTATACCCTAGTCGAGCGGTCTCGACTAGAGTCTTCTTACTCGTTATACCCTGAACCCATTGAAAATGGGAATTCAGGGTATAATGTTTTTGTTGAAAGGCGTATGTATGTAAAAGGCAGAAGGAGGCGTGGCAGACCCCATAAAGTATATATATTCTTGATCAGGGAGACAAGCCGAGTCGATTTAGCCCTGTCCGTCTGTCCGTCCGTCTGTCCGTATGTATGAACGCGTCGTTCTCAGAAGCTATAAGAGCTAGAGACTTGAAATTTTATGTAGGTTCCTGTATAGCACGAAAAGATCGAGTTTGTTTCAGAAATTCGATAACTGTTATCGTTTTTTTGTTATCGATTAAACGAAAATCTAAATTAAGCTATACAATTCTATCTAATTTATCTTTCTAGCTAGAGTCTTCAAATTTTGCATTTAGTGTTATTTGGGCCTTACGCAATTTCGATTTTTGTTAAATTTTGGATGCCACGCCCCCTTCGCCTCAAATTTGTAACTCCCGTATATCAAATACTAGAGACTTGTGCTTTGGCACATACATACATGTGGATGATATGATTACGCCCAAAAACATTTAATTTCGCATAGCATTGCCATGCAAAGCAGCCAAAGAACAGCTGACGCACCGACTGGCGTTTGTGTGTGCGTTCGCCTGTGTATGTGTGTGTGTATGTGTTGCTTGTAATTAACATATGTATACTTATGTATATAAAAGAAGCGGAGATTGCTTGGAATAGCGGTTCTTCGCAGGGTTCAGGGTATATCCTGGTCGAGCGGTCTCGACTAGAGTTTTCTTACTTGTTTTTTTTTTTTTTTTTAATTATTTTGTTAGATTATGATTAATTTTTTTGTTTTGATAAATGAAATTATTATTATTTCGCAGTCGGTTACGTCCGACTGCAATGTCTTACTTTTTTATACCCTGAACCCATTTAAAATGGGCAAACAGGGTATAATGTTTTTGTAAGAAGGCGTATGTATGTAACAGGCAGAAGGAGGCGTGGCAGACCCCATAAAGTATATATCTTCTTGATCAGGGAGAGAAGCCGAGCCCTGTCCGTCTGTCCGTCCGTCCGTCCTTCCGTCCGTCCGTCCTTCCGTCCGTCCGTCCTTCCGTCCGTATGTGTGAACGCGTCGATCTCAGAACCTATAAGAGCTAGAGACATATGAAATTTTTTCTGTAGATCCCTGCATACAGTGCGCAGATCAAGTTTGTTTCAAAAAAACGATAACAACTATCGTTTTAATGTTATCGATTAAAAACGTTATCAGAATGAAGTTATTAAATTGTATCTCCCACGTCTTTATACGTAGAGTCCTCAAATTTTTTTTGTTACTTTTATATTTATTTTATTTAATTTTGATTTTTGTTAAATTTTGGATACCGGCTCCAAATTTCCCCAAATATTTAAATTTAGGTTAGGTGCACTCAACGCCAATAAATGAATGAGTTTGCATTTTTAAAAATTTGAAAAAATGTAATAAAATATGTTGAACATAAGCTGAAAATTTCATTCAAATCCATTAATTCGCGCAGAAGTTATTAAACAAAACATTTGGCCAATCGGCCAAACACGTGACCAGCAACAAAAGCAAACTGTTTTCCTATACATGTGCACACATACACACATACACATTGAGCTGCGTGCATCTAGCAACTTCTAAAACCCGCAAGTTTTAGTGTACATATTTCCAATAGATGGCGCTATGATTTGCGAATTATCAGCTGCTCAGTTGGATCGAAACATGGATGGCGCTATTCAATCGAACCATAGATGGCGCTATTGGCTAAACAATTGAAAATGAATTGAATTTAGTTTTCTGTGCGTTTATACTAAATGCTAATTATGCAGTATTTTAAAAAACGCAGATAGCGCGGGGTTTAGGGTATCTCCTAATCGGGACCCCCGACTAGAGTTTTCTTACTTGTTTTTATACCCTGAACCCATTGAAAATGGGAAAATCAGGGTATAATGTTTTTGTTAAAATGTATGTAACAGGGAGCAGGATGCGTGGCAGACCCCATTAAGTATATATATTCTTGATCAGGGAGAGTAGCCGAGTCGATTTAGCCCTGTCCGTCCGTCTGTCCGTATGTATGAACGCGTCGTTCTCAGAACCTATACGAGCTAGAGACTTGAAATTTTTATGTAGGTTCCTGTATAGCACGAAAAGATCGAGTTTGTTAAAAAAAAATCGATAACTGTCTTAATTTTAATGTTATCGATTAAAAGCCGATATCTTCATTTAGTTATAAAATTCTATTTAATTCATCTTTATAATTAGAGTCTTCAAATTTTGCATTTAGTGTTATGTAAGCCTTACGCAATTTCGGGTTTTGTTAAATTTTGAGTGCCACGCCCCCTTCGCCTCTAATTTGTAACTCCCTTATATCAAATACTAGAGACTTGTGCTTTGGCACATACATACATATGGATGACATGATCACGCCCAACAAGTTTGATCAAAATCGTTACTCTACTTATTAAACATTTAATTTCCCATAGCATTGCCATGCAAAGCAGCCAAAGAACAGCTGACGCACCGACTGGCGTGTGTGTGTGCGTTCGCCTGTGTATGTGTGTGTATGCTTTGCTTGCAATGAACGTGCATATGTACATAAAAGAAACAAATAATGCTTGGAATAGCGGTTCTTCGCAGGGTGCAGGGGATCTCTTAGTCGAGCGGTCTAGGTCTAGAGCTAGAGACTTCAAATTTTTTTTGGAAGTTCGTGTATATCACGATTCGATCGAGTTTGTTTCAAATATTCGATAACTATCATCGTTTTAATGTTATCGATTAAAAACCGATATCTTCATTTAGTTATAAAATTCTATTTAATTCATCTTTATAGTTAGAGTCTTCAAATTTAGCATTTAGTGTTATTTGAGCCTTCTGCAATTTCGGTTTTTGTTAAATTGCCACGCTCTCAAATTACCCCTTCGCCTCAAATTGCTAAATCACGTATTTCAAGTACTAGAGACTTGTGCTTTGTCACATACACACATATGAATGTCATGATCACGTCTAACAAATTTGATCAAAATCGTTGGACTAGAAAAAAATATTAAACATTTAATATCTCATATTATAGCAGACTGTGTGCTTGTGAGTGCGCCTGTGTGTGCTCTTGTGCGTGCGTCTGTGTGTGTGTATGTATTGCTTGCTACATATGTACATACATATAAAAGTAACGGAGAATTTTAGCGGCTCTTAGGAATCGCAGTTCTTCGCAGGGTTCAGGGGATCTCTTTGTCGAGCAGTCTCGACTAGAGCACTCTTACTTGTTTTTAAATATTTTTGTTAGATTATGATTAATTTTTTCGTTTTGATAAATGAAATTATTATTAAAATAAAAAATGAAAAACTAAAAGTAAGTTGACAAATTGATAAATTAGTCAAATTAAAAATAAGTGGACAAATTTATAAATCGAAAAAAGTCAGATATTGAACAGAAACGTTCCTAATTAACTGAAGTTAATCCATAAACAAAGTGAACACTAATATAACCAAAGTTAAAAGTGAACACACAAATTTCAGCTAAAGTTGAAATTAACAGACTAATATAACTTAAATTAACAATTAAAAGTAAACACACAAGTTTCAATTAACGTTGAAATTTTTATACCCTGAACCCATTGAAAATGGGAAAATCAGGGTATAATGTTTTTGTTGGAGGGCGTATGTATGTAACAGGCAGAAGGAGGCGTGGCAGACCCCATAAAGTATATATATTCTTGATCAGGATGACAAGCCGAGTTGATATAGCCATGTCCGTCTGTCCGTCTGTCCGTCTGTCTGTCCGTATGTATGAACGCGTCGTTCTCAGAACCTATAAGAGCTAGAGACTTGAAATTTTTTATGTAGGTCCGTGAATAGCACGAAAAGATCGAGTTTGTTAAAAAAAGTCGATAACTATTTTAATTTTATTGTTATCGATTAAAAATGAATGGGTTTACATTTTTAAAAATTGGAAAAAATGTAATAAAATATGTTGAACATAAGCTGAAAATTTCATTCAAATCCATTAATTCGCGCAGAAGTTATTAAACAAAACGTTTGGCCAATCGGCCAAACACGTGACCAGCAAAACAAAGCAAACTGTTTTCCTATACATGTGCACACATACACACATACACATTGAGCTGCGTGCATTTAGCAAGTTCTAAAACCCGCAAGTTTTAGTGTACATATTTCCAATAGATGGCGCTATGATTTGCGAATTATCAGCTGCTCAGTTGGTTCGAAACTTGGATGGCGCTATTCAATCGAACCATTTCGCTATTAGCTAAACAATTGAAATGAATTGAATTTAGTTTTCTGTGCGTTTATACGAAATGCTAATTATGCAGTATTTTAACGCAGATAGCGCGGGGTTTAGGGTATCTCCTAGTCGGGACCGCCGACTTGAGTTTTCTTACTTGTTTTTTTTTTTTTTTATATACATATATGTGAATTTATTTGCTGCTTGTTGTCAGAGACTCTATAGCGCATTTATCTCTTAACCCTTAACATATTTTTGGCAGGTACGCTTGTAGTAATTATTCTAATTATATGTACAGTTTTTTGTTTTTTGTTTTTTTTTTATACCCTGAACTCATTGAAAATGGGAAATCAGGGTATAATGTTTTTGTTGGAAGGCGTATGTATGTAACAGGCAGAAGGAGGCGTGGCAGACCCCATAAAGTATATATATTCTTGATCAGGGAGACAAGCCGAGTCGATTTAGCCCTGTCCGTCTGTCTGTCTGGCTGTCCGTCTGTCTGTCCGTCTGTCCGTATGTATGAACGCGTCGATCTCAGAACTTACAATAGCTAGAGACTTCAAATTTTTTTTGTAGGTCCCTGTACAGGGCGCGCATATCGAGTTTGTTTCAGAAATTCGATAACTATCATCGTTTTAATGTTATCGATTAAAAACCGATTTCTTCATTTAGTTATAAAATTATATTTAATTCATCTTTATAGCTAGAGTCTTTATATTGTGCATTTAGTGTTATTTGGGTCTTACGCAATTTCGGTTTTTGTTAAATTTTGGGTGCCACGCCCCCTTCGCCTCCAATTTGTAACTCCCGTATATCAAGTACTAGAGACTTGTGCTTTGGCACATACATACATATGGATGACATGATCACGCCCAACAAGTTTGATCAAAATCGTTATTCTAGAAAAAAAGTTATTAAACATTTAATTTCCCATAGCATTGCCATGAAAACAGCAGCCAAAGAACAGCTGACGCAAAGATTTGCGCTTGTGAGTGCTTGCGCCTGTGTATGTGTGTGTGTATGTGTTGTTTGTAATGAACATATATATAAACTTATGTATATTAAAGAAACGGAGATTGTTTGGAATTGCGGTTCTTCGCAGGGTTCAGGGTATACCCTAGTCGAGCGGTCTCGACTAGAGTTTTCTTACTTGTTTTTTTTTAAATTTAAATTCCCCGACGATCGAGGGGATGCAGTCTTTTAAGTCTTCTCCTACTTCGGTTGTTGACCAGATGCAGTTGCGCTTCCAATCTGTCCGTATACCTTGAACTATGTCTGCCTATGAGCTCTGCTATTGTCGGCATCTTAAGGTCGGTATGAAGCGTTGCGTTCCTTACGAACCATTCTGCTCCGGTCCATCTTCTTAGAGCTTTATTCTGTAAAATTTGCACTTTTTTAATGTGCGTTTGGGCAGCTGATCCCCATAGTGGTATAGCATATGTGAACACTGGTGCCACAATCGTGTTATAAATAATCCTTTTGCTTAAGAGAGACAGTTTACTCTCGCTCCTTAGCATCCAATCAAGTTTTTTTAATTTGAATTGGCACCTCTTCACCATCTGGCTTATGTGGGCACCGTACGTCAGTCTCTTGTCCAGAGTGACTCCAAGATAGTTTACTTTATTAGCCCTCGGTATTGAGAACACACAAATTTCTACTAAAGTTGAAGTGAAAACTTTAAATGCAAAACAGAGTGACAATTAATGCACTCAAGAAAAAAGTCAATACATACATTCGACGAGAAAAGGAGAATTCAAGTCGACACAATGGAACAAGAAATCAACCAGCTAAGAGCAATCGTACTCCAGCAATAGGCATATAACAACAACAAAAACAACAGCAACATTAACAACAACCAATCCAGTGGCTAACGAACAACCATATCATCCAGCAGTTTCGTCAATTATGACAGCTGGACGATCAACTTGACGTGTTGGCCTTCATGTCTGTGGAATTCAGCAAAATGTTATATCAAGGAAATGAGCTACTCATCCAGTTTGGCACCAACATCGTCGCCAACGAAAAAATATCAGGAGCAGCCGCAGATATCGTTAGGCAGTTAGGAACGGACCCGAGCTAGGAGCAGATAAAAAACAAACTGATGGAGCAGATGCGACCTAAGACAACGTATGAGGACGTTTTCGACAGATCCCGATCTATTAAAGTAAACAATTTGAGAGAGGTTTTTTTGGAATTTCAAAAAGCTAAATGCGAGATTAAGAGAATTTATATGTTCGATGAACTTAAGCCAACTATTTATGAGAATGATAGGTAGATAAAGATTTATCGAACATATTAATAAAATAGATACACCGTGTAGGATCTATGTCGAACAAGGCATATCCATGCATGCGCCAGAAACTAAGTATTCATATATTAAAGCTCTAGACGGTCACAGAGCAATAACACGGAGAACACCTACTAATACTCAGAATAAACAAAGTAACACTAACATTAACACTTATAATAACAAGGACAACAGCTCTATGCAAACAAGAATGTCCCATATGAGTGTAGACAGACAGAGAAACGACTAAACGTTTATGGAGATAAGACCTTTAGAGAAAACCAGCAATAGGGAGAATACATTTTTTGAGTAGGATCAGAGAATACGAAATAAACTTAACGGGTCCATAATTGTCCAAACAGTACACTTTCAAGAGGATGACCAGGGCTTCGATATACCCATTCTAGATACAGTAGAACCAGAGCTCGCAAATAACAGTTTTGCGTAGTCTACGAATAAGAGTTTTCACTAAGTATTTGATGAAAATGCTCGAGAGCGACGAAAAAACGGGCCTTCGCTCAGTTTGCTCGCGCTCGGACTAAAACGGTTTTTTTCGATTCTCATTTGTTTCGGTCTAACCGCGAGCGAACGTTTGAGTGAAATTAAGAAAAAGGTCTTTAGGCGATTAATGCATATTCATGTGCGATGCAAGCATACATTTAACTGCGCTTCCACATGTAGCTCTAACCAGTAACTCATTTTTAGCCCTACATTTCATATTAAATGAACGACAATGAGCGCAGATAACTTAAATGCATTATTAGCAATAAGTAGTATTTAGTAACTAAATTAAATAAATATTCTTTTTTTTGTATCAATTCAAATGAATGTAAGAGTGCTGAAAAGACCTTTTGCATTGACTTTTTCAGTCATTTGCTCATTTACATAGGGTCAGCTCGCGAGCAGACGCTCGGAAAAAGAGATCAACGCAAAATCCCAAAAAACAACCCTCTTGCGAAGACCGATTAAAACAAGAAAAAATGAGCGGAATATTTTGTTTTTCATTAATTTTATATATATGTAACAAGCAATACATATGCACACATCCAAACGTACGCACAAGCACACAGTCTGCTAACTATGAATTTTGACTCAACAACTGTGCTCAGTCCGCAAGGCGCCGATAATATGAGATATTAAATGTTTCATAACTTTTTTTTCTAGACGAACGATTTTGATCAAACTTATGTGCGTGTACCAAAGCAAACGTCTCTAGTACTTGAAATACGTGATAGCAATTTGAGGCGAAGGGGACGTGGCATCCAAAATTAAAAAAAAAAACAGGGCTAAGTCGACTCGGCATCTTTCCCTGATCAAGAATGTATATACATTATGGGGTCTGCCACGGTCCCATCTGCCTGTTACATGCTTTTTAACAAAATAATTTTAGGGTTTTTTTTTTCATTTTCAATGGGCTCAGGGTATAAAAGGGAAGACTCGAAAATCGTCGTTGACAACGAATTTAATAATTAAAACATTAGATAATTTTTAGAGAAAGAAGGTATAGAATATCACAAACAAAGCCGAACATTGAATCTAGAAGAAAACAAGTAAGAAAACTCCTGTCGAGACCGCTCGACTAGGGTGTACCCTGAACCCTGCGAAGAACCGCTATTCCGTGCATTCTCCGCTTCTTTTATAAAACATATGTATGTGTATGTTCATTATAAGCAACACATACACACAAACGCCAGTCGGTGCGTCAGCTGTTCTTGGGCTGTTGTTTGCATGGCAATGCTATGGGAAATTAAATGTTTAATAACTTTTTTTCTAGAGCAAAGATTTTAATCAAACTTGTTGAGCGTGATCATGTCATCCATATGTATGTATGTGCCAAAGCACAAGTCTCTAGTATTTGATATACAGGAGTTACAAATTTGAAGCGAAGGGAGCGTGACATCCAAAATTCAACAACAACCGAAATCGCGTATAGCCCAAATAACACTAACTGCAAAATTTGAAGACTCTAGCTAGAAAGATGAATTAGATAGAATTTTATAACTAAGAAACGATATCGGCTTTTAATCGATATCATTAAAATGATTACAGTTATCGATTATTTGAAACAAACTCTAGCTCTTATAGGTTCTGAGAACGACGCGTTCATACATACGGACAGACGGACGGACAGACAGACGGACAGGGCTAAATCGACTCGGCTTGTCTCCCTGATCAAGAAGGATCTCCGGCTAGAAGGACCAAATGTTTGTAGGAGGGCGGACTGGCCTGAGTAAGCGATTGGCGGCTGCGCATTTCTTCGTACACTCTGGGGGGTGGAGTGCGGTAATAAAGATAACACGCGGTTGTAGTGTGATACAATTTTAACTTTATTAAAGTGTGTGAGGCGCAACCTTTAGTTGCGTTACAAGCAAGTTTGAAAGAGGTACATATAACAAGTAAGAACGTTGCTGTCGGACGCAACCGACAGCGAAATACTATTTCACGTCCCAGCAGCCCACAGGGGCGTCTATCACATTATATTATTTAAAATTTTACCTTAAATCCCCACTGTCGCCGCTCAAATTAGCTGCAGATTAAAAGTTTTCATTGGTGGTGGCCATACAGTTTCAATTAAGATCGAAGCTTAGAACCCTTCCCTTAGCAAAAACACGCACCTAAATCGAGAGAGGTGGCATCTCTCAAAATAAGAGAGGTGGCAACTCTCAAAATGAGAGAGGTGGCAACTCTGAAAATGTGATTTAAGCTCGTTGGCGAGCGTAGAGGTGTGGGCTCGAACCCCGGTGCGGTCATGTTGATATTTTTGTAATATTTTCTTTATTTAGTTATTTTGTATTAATAAAATATTCTTTTCAAACACATATATATAATTTGGCAAATCAAAAGACAAGGTCAAAGGCCACAAAGTCATTATGTGGCGCGTTATTGGCTCAGAAGCTGCAGATGTTTCAGTTTTGATTTGCCACGCCCCCAGTGGCCGTAGACAAATAATTTTTGGCATGTGCATAGAGTGGGCGTTTAGGAATATAACTGTAAAGTTTGGATGCTTACATTCAAAAAATGCGAAAATTAGAGGGTATTTTTCAATAATATTTAACAATAATTTTTGGGGAATCGCTAAAGGAGGCCCCCAGTAACTTAACATCCAATTTTGAAGCTTCTAGCACTAAAACTGTGGGAGATATAAGCTGATATAAGTTGCCACGCCCCCTGAGGGTGTATATATATCCGCCATAGCATTTCGATTGTGGGATATTAACCCGAGTATATATACCAAGTCTCAAGTCTTTAGTATCAATAGTGCTCAAAATATACCGAAAATAGTAAAATCATTATATTTTCAGATCCGATTTGCCACGCCCCCAATGGGCGTAGATATATCCGCCATAGCTTTTTGATTTTGGGATTTCGACATGAGTGTTCAGTTAAAATCTCAATTCTCTAGCCCTTTTATAAGTAGTGTTTCTGAGATACAGGAAAATGCATTTTCCGATTTGCCAAGCCCCTAGTGGGCGTATGGCGAAAATCTTTATCAGACGAGGGTATACACGAGTATATACATGTATTTCAAATTGTCTCTAGCTTCAATAGCGTGGAAATGGTTTGCGTTCATACGGACAGACGGACGGACAGCATGACGGACATTGCACAAAACCAAGTGAGAAAACTGTAGTCGAGACTGCTAAACTAGGGGACACACTGAACCTTCCGGGCATTCTCCGTTTCGGTGAGTCAGCTGTGCTTGAACTACTATTTATATGCCAATGTTATGGGAAATTAAATGTTTAATAACTATTTTTGTGGACGAACGTTTTTGATGAAATTTGCAGGGCGTGATCATGATATTCATATATATATAGATATATATATATATATATATATATATATATATATATATATATATATATATTGTAACGAACCTTCGGTATACCCGAGCTTAAGCCGGGCCGCACTCAGCCGACTGTGGGTTCGTGCCAGCGGAATCACTGGCCAGTGCGTAAGGACCGGTATTGTAAATCCTTCCGCTGCCCTAGCTCTTTCGCCCACACCGTGTTCCCTATGGCTGGCTTCCACCGTCGCCGTCTCAGGTTGTAATGTAGCGCCTGATTCTGAGCCGCCTTTTCCAGATTTCGCCTTAAAATCTGGTACACTTCGGCCAATGTGGTGGCTCTCTCCGTGGGTGCTTGTGTTGCCTGGCCTGTTCCCACAGTTCGTGCGTCGAACAAGGTCTTAGGCAACCTTGACTCCCTCCCTTGCGTGAGGAAGGTTGCAGAATACCCTGTAGAGACCGAGACGCTGCTGTTAACGGTGTTCCCGTGTTTTGACATGGGTAGTCAGAATCTCTCCGGCCGCTTGAAGTTGACTGAACTTGTAGCGCTGACACAACTCACAGCGCAGCACGTATCTTCGCACGTCACGATACATACAGGGCCAGTAGTATCTCATTGCCTCTCGAGGAATCGCTTTCCGGCTGCCCAGATGGCCGGCGGTGGCCGCATCGTGGTTCTCTTCACGCAGAACTTCCATGCAGCCTCGTCTTCATGGCCAGCTTGGTGAGGAACGTGCCTGTATACATTCCCCGCCTCTTCTCGATAGTCTGGCAGCTTCTGTGCCCTTTGGTGGATGACCTTCCTGTACCGGATCTCGAAGTCAAATTGTTGCAGCTCCAATGACCATATAGCGATTCTGCCTGAAGGACTCTCAATGGAGTTGAGCCACTTCAGCGCCATGTGATCGGTCAACACCACGAAGTGATGGCCCTCCAAGTAAGGCCTCAACTTCCGGATGCCCCAGACAATCGCTAGGCATTCCTTCCCCGTCGCCGAGTAGTTCCGCTCCGCGCTATTCAGTGTCCTCGGAAGCCTGCGTCAGGATTGCTCCGAGCCCATAATTGCTCGCATTCGTTTGTAAGCAGAACGGCTTTGAGAAATCCTCCACCCACATATTGTCGCAACTCTTTCACGTTTGATGGCGGCTTTAGTTCCGCAATCGCAGCGACATTTTCTGGGTCCGTACGGATGCCATGTTCCGTTACCCTGTGGCCCATATACTTCATCTCCTTTTTGGCAACTCTCAGCAGCCGGAAAGCCTCTCGTAGGTTGTCCACATGCTCCTGGTGTGTCCTCCCGATGACGATGATGCCATCTAGGTATGCAAAAGCATGCGTCATCATATCTATACCAATAAATTGGTCCAGCGCTCGCTGGAACGTTGCTGGTGCTGAATGGAGACCGAAAGGCTTCACCTTCCACTGGAACAGCCCCTTTCCTGGGACTGTAAATGCCGTGAGTGGTCGGCTCGCCTCCTCCACGGATATCTGTCAATACCCATCCTTCAAGCCAAGGCTCATGATGTAACGAGCTTCTCGAAGCTGGTCCAGAATGTGATGTTCCCGAGCCAGTGGATATGCATTCTTTATTGATCGGATGTTCAGCTACAGAAAGTCCCCACACAGCCGCCACTTGCCATTTTTTTCCGCCCCATTACTATGGGTGCGCTGTGTGGCGCTTTGGCCAGGCGCTCATCCAACTGGTTGTTAATCTCCGCCTGCATTTTCGGGTTCTTTGGGAAGTATCGCTGCTTTATCGGCCGCTTGTCGTGCATCGTGATCCAGTGCTCGGCGATGTCAGTGGTGCCCTTGATTGGCTGCAATTTGGCCAATTTCTGCCTCAGAAACGCGGCCACCTCCACATCCTCAAGAAGTGGCGGTGCCAACTCTGGATTCGCCTCAATCTGGTTTTTGGGCTTCACCTGCACGCTGGTGACTGCCACCGACAATTTCGCCTCCACTGGCTCGCTGTGCTGCGAATCTCTGGTCCCGATCCTCAATCTCAAGCCGACGCATTCCAGCATGCAGCCCATGCTGGCCAATAGCCCAGTATCAGATCATCGATCACGTCTGGCAAAATGAGCAGCGGAATGAAGATCTGCTGTGTCCCCAGCGTGATCTCTATCTCCAACGCTGCATCTACCTGACACCAACTGCCGTCCGCCAATCGGATGCGCTTCCGTGTGGGGCGCAGCACACCCAACCCTCGGAGCAGATTTCTAGGACTTCTTTGCGGCATTCAATAGCGAAGTGGCCCTCTTGGCCACACATACGACACGGTTCTGTTATTGGCCACATACCAATTCAAGGCCATGCCTTTGAGCATCTCCGGCATTGCTCTCGGGATCAGATCCATATTCAGGCCATTCACGCACTTGTTTGGCAATTTTCTCAGAGAACAGGGAATCCTTTCCTCATTCTCGTTAACCCACTCGTCAAATTGCCTCCGCATCGTGTCCAGGGTGCTTAACAAGTTCACTCCGAACTCCAGACCGTATCGTACCACATTCTCTTTCTTGAGGTTATAAACCCAAGCTCGCACCATATTTATATATGTTTATCGCAGGGCCCCACGTTGCGCGCCAGTTGTAACGAACCTTCGGTTATACCCGAGTTAAAGACAGGCCACACTTAGCCGACTGTGGGTTCGTGCCAACAAACTTATATGTTGAGCACCTCGCGATAAATAATAAGTCTGGCTTAGTAAATTTAAATATATGGAATGGCTTAGAGCATAAATCCAGAATAGTACTAGTGTTATAGCTTAGGCTATAGCTGAGCACACCTACACACACATGATCGTAGGTGCCGTGAGGAGCACTCTGCCTAACGAGCGGTCAGCCTCTGATCCGTCTAGAGGTTACAGAGTACTCCAGGGTACGCTAGGATACGCGTTGTGCACTCCATCGGATCGCTTTGAGCACCACTGGCACTCCTATACTTGGACTTACTCGCTGACACTCTAGACCGCGTCACAAAAGGCTTACGCTCTTCCGCACGGCTACTCTCACTAACCTCACACTCCTGTTACAAGTTATGCTGCTCGTAGCACTAGTTGCCCGCCGCACATATGTCCTTAATGGTGCGGTGTGGTATGCGTCCAGGATACTCCTATAAATATCCTTGTATAAGTCCCGCGATGTTCTTGATGTCCCTCGTTTTCATTCGTTGTCCTTTTCTAACTTTCTCTCGCGTTTACACTCGGTACTTTCACTTACAGGCACTTTGAATTAAAATCGATTGACCCAGTGCCGAGCCGCGGGCGACTTTTTACATAGCAGAGCCACAGGGCTTGCTTCGGATCTGGAGCGGGGCCTGTCTCCTAATCGTGTCCGCATTAACGGCGATATTGGCTGATTTTGTGCGACGCCAAATTCGTCTCATCGCATGGCGGCTTCTCATTGGCTGAATCACCGTTATAAGCCTGCGAGAGAATAATATATCTACTTTCTCGCGGCCATGAACAGCACTTCGGTTAGCGGTGCGCGGTCATCGAAGTGAGTGCGACGCGAGCAAATCGATGAATCGGCAAAAGCGAGCGAGACGCTCTTAGCGTACTCGCGTCGCTATGTAGTTAATGATTTTTTTTAACGAACTCGATCTTTTCGTGCTATACAGGAACCTACATAAAAATAATTCAAGTCTCTAGCTCTTTTAGGTTCTGATATCAAGGCGTTTGTTCACACCACAGGGTGATCAGGGGGAACCAACAGCTGAGGATTTTTATTGTGGGAGAAGGCGGGCACACTGGAATGGGTGACTGGCACTTCTATGCAGATCGCCATTAATATATATATACATATTTGTGCTTCAACTTGCTTGTAACGCAACAAAAGGTTGCGCCTCCATTCAATAAAGTTTTATTACCGCTCACTTATCGATGCATGCATGCATATGTATGTATGTATTTGGCATAAGCGCAACGACACTTGCACTACGATAACAATTGTAGCCAATCCGATTGGCTTTCCGCAATTTAAAACTTATCATTTAAAACCAAAAAGAAGGGTGCAATTGGTTTAAGACAACGCCCGCGTTTAAACCAAAGAAATAATTAAATATAACACACATTTTCACACTTTGCAAAACCCACCACCGGCAAAACAGCTGTTACGCGATCAGTGTTGGCACTCGAGTTCCAAGCCGTGACTTAGTCACGGTTTCAGTCACTTTTGTCAATCCGTGCAAAATACTGCAAAACCCACCACCGGCACAACAGCTGAGCTGTAATCAGTGTTGGCACTCAAATTCAAACCGTGACTGAGTCACTGTTTCACAAATATATATATTTTTTTGGCAATATATATTTCTGAAAGTTTAAAATTATAAATTGTTATTATAAAAAATAAAATAAAATAAAATAAAATAAATAAATAAAAACAAAAATAAAATAAAATAAAATAAAAAAAAAAACAAGTAAGAAAACTCTAGTCGAGACCGCTCGACTAGGGGTTACCCTGAACCCTGCGAAGAACCGCAATCCCAAGCAATATCCGTTTCTTTAATATAATATATATGTTCATTACAAGCCAAACATACATACACACGCACAGGCGCACACACACAAACGCCAGTCGCTGAGTCAGCTGTTCTTTGGCTGCTTTGCATGGCGATGCTATAGGAAATTAAATGTTTAATAACTTTTTTTCTAGAGTTACGATTTTGATCAAACTTGTTAAGCGTGATGTCATCCATATGTATGTATGTGCCAAAGCACAGGTCTGCAGTATTTGAAATACGTGATTTACAAATTTGAGGCGAAGGGGGTGTGGCATCCAAAATTAAACAAAAACCGAAATTTCTAAGGCCTTGAATAACACTTAGTGCAAAATTTGAAGACTCTAGCTATAAAGATGAATTAGATAGAATTTTATAACTGAATTTAAGTTTTCGTTTTTAATCGATAACATTAAAACGATAAAAGTTATCGAATTTCTGAAACAAACTTGATATGCGCGCCCTATACAGGGACCTACAAAAAAATTTGAAGTCTCTAGCTATTGTAGGTTCTGAGATCGACGCGTTCATACATACGGACAGACGGACAGACGGACAGGGCTTGTCTCCCTGATCAAGAATATATATACTTTATGGGGTCTGCAACGCCTCCTTCTCCCTGTTACATACATACGCCTTCCAACAAAAACATTATACCCTGATTTCCCATTTTCATTGGGTTCAGGGTATAATAAAATTAATTATATATAGTTCCATATACCTACAATCTGGAAACATTTATCATATAACTAATCCGTATACAGTCCACTTCCTGACGTTGCGTTTTCTTGTTTCCACCGGTTTGGTCCGATAATAGCCTTTCTCCCCCATCGCTCACTCTATAATGTCCACTGAACCATCCAAGGTTGATAAGAAGTCCGCTAGCCTTACGGTTCCATGTCCCACAGACACTTCGTCCGAAACTCCGTCGAAGCCTCGTCCAGTGCTAACCAAGCGCACCCCCATTCGTACCTCTACAGCGACCTCTCGTAGCCACAGCGGGTCTCCAACTTCTCGTCCTCTCACTTCCTCCGTATCTAATCCTCGCAAGAGCATCTCTCCGACTCCGACGGTAGTCGTGACTGAGCCGGGTTTTCCCATACTCACTCGGTCCACTTCTCAACAGCTCAGAGAACGTTCCAATATGTCACTTACCGACTTTATTGCGACATGCGACGCCTTGACGATGTTCGAGGCTCGCCAAAGTGAGGCTCTAAATGACGAGAGTCCCCTATATTCTATAAAAATGCACTTAGAGCAGCTGAAGTCGCTTTGGGCGAATGTGGAATCGGAATATACCCGCTGCCACAGGGCCTTCAGTGCCCAAAACTTTGAGGAGATTCAGATGATGTTAAGCAACATCAAGGCCAAGCACGAATACTACTATATGATATACGTGTGATACGGAACTCGTTTCGGGGAACGCATCGAGCAGATATCGGCTCAGACGGTTCCCACTCCAGCTAGGCCTCCGACTTCCCAAGGCCATCGACTGCCTCCATGTGAGGTCGAGATTTTCGAAGGCGACAGCCTTGCGTGGCCAACATTCCGCGATTCGCTCTCTGCGGTATACATTCACAATCCGTGTCTGGCAGAAGTTGAGAAACTCTACCACCTTAACTCTAAAACCCGCGGGGAAGCCAGAACTATCGTCTCAAAGTCCTCATTAACGAATGAGGGCTTCCAGTCCGCGTGGGACAATCTCACTGCGCGGTACGAAAATGATCGACTGTTGATCATGACGCAAGCCAAACAACTGCTCCAAATTCCCATAGTTCCGCAGGAATCAGGCAAGTCCTTGCGCGAGTTGCAGACGGCTTTTCAAGGAAGCTTGACTGCCTTAGAGCGCTCGGGAGCTAGTACAGAGAATTGGGATATTCTTCTTATAGCAATCTGTACGAGCAAGCTACCCAAATCAACTATCCTGTTGTGGGAGCAATCCGTCCCGAATAAGACTGCAGTTTCATCCTGGGATGACCTGAATCGTTTTCTGACGGATCGCTATCGCGTGCTTGAGGCAACTGAGGATCATAAGTCGATTCCAGGTGCTCGAGTCGTACCGTCTGTGTCCCGAAAGCCCGCCGCCACCGTGAGAGTCCAGGCATACCCAACGAAGACTCATGTTAAAACGGCATCCTGTAGGCTTTGTAACAAAGAGCATCATCGGATCCGTGTCTGCCCCAATTTTCTGGACATGTCCGTCACAAAGAGAGCCGAGATAATAAGGCTTCAGAGTTTGTGCTTGAACTGCTTCGCTCGTGGTCATCAAGCTCGGGACTGCTTCAGTGCGCATAATTGTCATATCTGCAAGGAGCGCCATCACACCCTGTTGCACTCCGGCAACGAGTCCGCCACCTTGAATTCAATGTCGCAGCCATCCAACTCGCACGAACGTCCATCGACGTCTATCCCACCCTCGAATGCGCAAAGCTACCTTGCGGCCACTCCAGGTCGGGGTCTCCTAGGCACCGCGATCATAACGCTCAACTATCGGGGTGAAGAATTTCATGTCCGAGCATTGATCGATTCCGGAGCCGACTCCACCTTCTTGTCCGAGAGGGTTTTCAATTTGGTCCAACCTCCGTTCCGTCATACCAACGCAGCAGTTTCTGGCATGGGACAAGGCGACGGGGGTAGTGTAAAAAAGGAGTGTCTTCTGAAACTGTTCCCCCCTGGTAACAGGAAAATTCAGGTGGAGGCTCTGGCCTTAGTCATCCCCAAGCTGACAGGGGCGATCCCAGCGTTTCCTTTCCAAGACAAGGTGTAATACCAGTGCTTAGATCGTCCACTGGCTGACCCGCACTACAATAGGCCAGCTCCAATTGAGATGATGATTGGGGTGGATCTCTTCCCGCATATTCTTGGGGAACGGATCAAAAAGGACATTGGTGACGAGTTCGTAGGTCTGGAGACCATTTTTGGTTGGGTGTTGTGCGGGCCAATACTAGCCGATTCACCAAGGCCTCGCCAAGCACGCATTGCTCGATCGGGAGGGCCTGAGGTGAAACTTGATGCGCTGCTCACCAAGTTTTGGGAGGTGGAAGATCTTCCGGCAAAGCCGAAAAAAGGAGCAGACGTCCTTTGTGAAGAAGTTTTCCAGGAGACGACCAGAAGGAGAAAGGATGTTCGATATGTAGTTTCTCTACCATTCAAAGATCGGAATAGTGTTGACTTGACTCACTTTAGACCTATCGCTTTAGCTCAATTCCTGAGGAATGAGGCGCGGCTGCAGAGGAACCCGCCTTTAAAAGCCCGTTATGACGCTGTGTTGCAGGAGTATGTCGATTTGGGCCACACGATTCGGGTGGCCCCACCCACGAACGGGAATCATTTCTACCTCCCTCATCACGCTGTCTTCAAACCTGACAGCACTACCACCAAAGTCCGCGTCGTCTTTAACGCTTCTAGTCCTTCCACTAAAGGAGTCAGCTTAAATGATGTCTTGCATACCGGCCCCACTCTTCAAGCCGACCTCACATTGCAGATACTCAAATGGCGCTTCTTCCAATTCGTCTTTAACGCTGACATTACTAAGATGTATCGACAGATTCTTGTTAACCCCAAGCACACCCGTTCCAGCGTATTCTCTACCGAGATCGCATCGGAAATCTGCAGGACTACGAGCTTCAAACGGTCACTTTTGGCGTCAACTGCGCACCCTTTCTAGCCATAAGAGTCCTGCTACAGCTAGCACACGACGTGCAACACCTGCATCCAAAGGCAAGTGAGATCCTTCGTCACTACATGTACGTAGACGATGTCCTCGCCGGCGCCCATAACAAAGAGGACGCCCACGACGCTATCCAGGAGCTCAACGCTGCGCTTCTCTCGGCTGGATTCCCGCTGAGGAAATGGACTTCTAATAAAAAGGAGATACTCCATGCTCTTCCAAGAGAGCATTTGCTGCATGAGGACTTCCTCGAGCTAGAAGATGCTAGTAAGGCCAAGACATTGGGCATCCGCTGGCAAGCCACGAGAGACTGCTTCTTCTTCTCCATTGCCGACCCACAACCAAAGAATCCGGTCTCCAAGAGAGAGGTCCTGTCTCACATAGCGAAGCTCTGCGATCCAGCAGGGTGGCTGGCTCCCTTCGTGATTCGGGCTAAGGTGTTCATGCAGCAAATCTGGCTAACGGAACTTGGATGGGACGACGCCCTTACCCCGTTCCTATTACTTCAGTGGCATGATTTTCTACAGGATTATCCGTGTCTTAGCCGGCTACGCATCCACAGATGGTTAGAGATCCGACCTGACCTAAAATGGGACCTACATGGCTTTTGCGATGCTTCTCAGAAAGCCTACGGAGCATCTCAACACGCGCGAGTCCAGCATAAGGACCATGTGAGTGTCCATCTCTTGACCGCTAAAACGAGAGTGGCTCCAGTCAAAACTGTTTCGTTGCCACGACTGGAGCTCTGCGGCGCGGTGTTGTTAGCCGACTTGTATGCGGCAGTGATTCCGGAGCTGCCAATACAGCCGACATCTTCCCAATTCTTTATTTTTTTTATTTTATTTTTTTTTTTGATGTATATGTGAATTTATTTGCTGCTTGTTGGTAGAGACTCTATAGCGCATTTATCTCTTTACCCTTAACATTTGTTTTTTTGGCAGGTACGCCTGTTATAATTATTCTAATTTATATGTACTTTTTTTTTTTTTTTTTTTAATTTAAATTCCCCGACGATCGAGGGGATGCAGTCTTTTAAGTCTTCTCCTACATTGGTTGTTGACCAGATTAGATGCCAGTTGGTTTGGGTGCGCTTCCAATCTGTCCGTGTTTTTTTTTTTTTAATTTAAATTCCCCGACGATCGAGGGGATGCAGTCTTTTAAGTCTTCTCCTGCTTCGGTTGTTGACCAGATTAGATGCGAGCTGGTTTGGGTGCGCTTCCAGTCTGTCCGTATACCTTGAACTATGTCTGCCTTTGAGCTCTGCTATTGTCGGCATCTTAAGGTCGGTATGAAGCGTTGCGTTCCTTACGAACCATTCTGCTCCGGGCCATCTTCTTAGAGCTTTATTCTGTAAAATTTGCACTTTTTTATGTGCGTTTGGGCAGCTGATCCCCATAGTGGTATGGCGTATGTGAACACTGGTGCCACAATCGCGTTATAAATAATCCTTTTGCTTAAGAGAGACAGTTTACTCTCGCTCCTTAGCATCCACTCAAGTTTTTTTAATTTGAATTGGCACCTCTTCACCATCTGGCTTATGTGGGCACCGTACGTCAGTCTCTTGTCCAGAGTGACTCCCAGATAGTTAACTTTATTAGCCCTCGGTATTGTATGTCCGAGTGCTACGTCTGGGCAGTCACCTTTTCTTAGTGTGAACGTGGTGTGTACTGATTTTTGAGTGTTCACAGCGATGCTCCAGCGTTCGACATCTTCCCAATTCTGGACTGATTCCACCATCGTGTTGGTCTGGCTTAATAAACCTCCATGTAGCTGGGCTACGTTCGTGGCAAACCGCGTGTCCAGCATCTCCCAGAGTACCAGCGGCCACAGTTGGTCTCATGTTAGGTCCGAGGATAATCTATCTGATCTTGCGGGTCGAGGCGTCTCCGCTGATGACTTGGCAGTCAGTACGCTATGGTGGCATGGACCGGATTGGCTCCGGCAAACTCCCGAATGTTGGCCAGCTTCTCTCTGCGATGTCCCGGACACGCAACTGGAGCAGCGGGTCCACTGTCACACCGTCACATCCCCGCCTAAAGACGACTACAGCGGCCGGTTTTCAGACTACGGGCGAGTCTTAAGGGTCACCGCATATGTCCGGCGGCTCGTCGCCCCAAAGGCTGCGAGGCCTTCCACGGTGCAACTCAGCAAGGACAAGTTGCTTTCCTCAGAACAGATTCTTGTACGGCTCGCTCAGAAGCAGAAGTACGCTGCTGAAATGCGAGCACTCTCCGAAAAACGGACTATTCCGCCTTCAAGGTCCTTATTAAACTTAAACCCCTATCTCGATCAATGCAACACTTGCGTCATTTTCCGGCGCCGTCAACAGACGCAAATGATGGGAGACCTTCCTCGAGAGCGAATCACATTTTCCAGGCCCTTTACTCACACCGGAATCGATTTCGCAGGACCTTTCGAAATCAAAAACTATACCGGGCGAGCTTGTCTCATCACCAAGGGGTACGTCTGCGTCTTCGTGTGTTTCAGCACCAGGGCGATTCACTTGGAGGCGACATCCGATCTCACTACGGAAAAGTTTCTGGCGGCTTTCTTACGGTTTGTGGCCAGAAGACGATGTCCACAGCGCATTTATTCCGATAACGGAAAAACATTCGTTGGAGCATCCAAGGCGCTAGAAAGAGACTTTCTAGCTGCTACCAAGCAATGCGTCGTGCAGACTTTTCCTCAGCATATCCTGTCTTGGCATTTCATTCCCCCCAGCGCTCCCTCGGCGTCGACGGCTTGGTTCGCGTCGTCGATGTTCGAACCTCGCGGGGGACCATCCGACGACCTGTGACGAAGCTCATTGTGCTGCAGAGTGAGCCTGAGGTAGCCCCGACGAAGCACTAACCCCCTCCGGATCCTTTTATGTGCTGTCTCCATGTCCTCGTTCCAGTGTCCGCTCTTTCGAGCACCCCACACCAACTAATCCATTTTTGTTTACTGTCTCTTTTCCGCAGCAATATGGCTCCGACTCGGTCCTCGATCGCTCGACCTAACAAACTCCGCCCCCGCGGGGTAGATTCCTACCGGTGTCGAGTGTGCCGCGGAGTTAACGCACTCCGTCAGTGCCGGCGGTTACTCAACCTGAGCGCTGAGAAACGCCTGAGAGCAGTGCTCGTCAACCGCTACTGCCCGAACTGCTTAGCCCACGAGCATTCGGGGGGGGCTTGCCGAAGCTCAGAGGGATGTCGTCGGTGTGGTCAATCCCACCACACACTTCTCCACATGGCGGATCGACCTTCTCGGCGCGGATCGCCAGTTCCCCACTGTGATCACCGCCGTCCCAGATCTCCTAAGCGGCGATCGGTTGAATCCTCCGATCGCCTGGCGGCAGTCACAGCATCGCAGGCGCCCACACTAGCGTCACTCCTCCAATCCAGGACGACGACGCTGATGCCCACCGCGATGATTCGGATCGGTGACGGGACGAAGCAATTTGAGACCCGAGCGCTGCTGAACGCTTGCGCCCCCGTGAGCCTAATCAATGGCTCGTTTGCCAAGGCCCTCGGGCTGGCTGTCACTCGGGTCGGGGACGACAAAGCTTGCTCAGCTGTAATTGAGTCCAAGAGCGACTCGGCTCTTCGGAAGGCGCTCATGCTCAAGGTGGAGCCCGATCTGTGCATCCGCACACCTAACTGCGAGGCTCCCGAGACGGTGCGAGGGAAGTTCTCCACACTCGTCCTGGGTCTATCTCCGTGGTTCTGGGTGCAGACCTCTATCCTGAGGTCATCCAACCGGGTTGTGTGCCTGCCCACCACGGCACACCCGCCGCCCAAAGCAAGCTGTTCGGTTGGGTAATTTCCGGCTCCTGCGGCGTCTACGTGCTCCAGAACGCTGCCGTTCCCTATCCTACCATATGGCTAGTGTGGCAATTGCAGCTTGTTGCAAGGGGGGCGGCATGTTCACACCACAGGGTGATCAGGGGGAACCAACAGCTGAGGATTTTTATTGTGGGAGAAGGCGGGCACACTGAAATGGGTGACTGGCACTTCTATGCAGATCGCCATTAATATATATATACATATTTGTGCTTCAACTTGCTCGTAACGCGACAAAAGGTTGCGCCTCCATTCAATAAAGTTTTATTACCGCTCACTTACCAAAATCGCGCTTTGTCTTTGTTACCGCGACCCACCGCCCAGAGTGTAAGAAGATATTTGCAGCCGCCAACACTTATTCAGGCCAGTCCGCCCTACTACAAACAGCGTTCATACATACGGACAGACGGACGGACAGACGGACAGACGGACAGACGGACATGGCTATATCAACTCGGCTTGTCACCCTGATCAAGAACATATATACTTTATGGGGTCTGCCACGCCTCCTTCTCACTGTATGTATTTCAACAAACGAACGCAACAGGCGCACGCACATACAAGTGTAAGTCGCTGTGTCAGCTGTGCTTGGGCTGCTATTTGTAGGCCTATATTATCGGATATTAAATATTTAATAACTTTTTTGTAGACGATCATGTTATTTATATGTATATATTTGCCGAAGCACAAGTCTCTAGTGTTTGAAATACGTGATTTACAGATTTGTGGCGAAGGGGCGTGGCACCCAAAATTTAACAAAACCCGAGATTGTGTTTTGTGAAGACTATAGCTAGAAAGATGAATTATATAGAATTATATTATTGAGTATCGATTTCGTTTTTAATCGACGCGTTCATACATATGTACAGACGGGCGGGCGGACGGACGGACGGACAGACGGATAGACGAAGATGGCTATATCAACTCGGCTTGTCTCCCTGAATATAGAATACTGTTGCGATTCGTTACGCAGTGGAGTTAATGTTATATAGTTATATAAATATTGTAGTTTGAAATTTATTTAATGTTCTCGTATGTTTTATATTTTACGGTTTTCTTAGAACTAGTCTATCGTACAATATCGATAGTTCAACAGTGCCAGAAAGCTCGTAGTGTTGCCAGATGTTGTGATTTTTCCAACACTTCCCCTCAAATGACATCACGCTACTTTCTGCATGCCCAATGTTACAACACATTTCTCGTGTTTTGATGTTGCCAGCCCTTTTGTTAATACGTCTGCTGGAATTTCCGCTGTTGGGATGAAGTTTATACTAACTTCGCCTTTTTCCACTAGCTCTCTAATGAAATGGTGACGAATGTCAAAGTGCTTTGTGCGTTTGTGGAATTCGGGGTTCCTCGAGAGTTGCCCAGCACCTTGGTTATCGTTGAAGATAATCGTCGTCTGTAGTTCACCCATTACTTCGCCGATAAAGCTTCTAAGATGAACTGCTTCTTTTGAAGAATCTGACAGCGCCATGTATTCAGCCTCAGTGCTGGAAATGGCGACGGTTCGTAGCTTACGGCATTCCTATGATATCGCTGCATTGGCCATTAAAAATGCGAATCCAGTGAAAGATCTACGATCATCAATATTTGTCGGCGTCTGCATAGCCCGCTAAAATTTTTCGAGTTCCTGTGTAGACTAAACCATAGTTTAAAGATTCTTTAAGGTAACGCAATACGCGCTTTGCGGCTACCCAATGTTGTTACCCAAAATTTGTGTTGTATTGACTGAGCAGACTTACTGCATGTGCAATATCAGGGCGTGTTGATACTGCAAGCCACATCAACGCACCCACCAATTTCTGATAAGGTAATTTTAAGGCTTCTTCCTTTTCAGCAGGTGTCTTCGGGCACATTTCCTCGGATAACTTTACGCTTGTGTTAATCGGTGTACTTGTTATTTTATAGTCCTCCATTTTAAACTGTTTCAATACATTTTTAATGTATTTGGGCTGGCTCATTGAAATCGTACTCTTCTCTTTGTTTTGATTAAATTCAATACCTAGGCAGTATGACAACTTGCCTCAATCTTTCATTTCAAAATTACTTGCCAGTTCACATTTCAAGCTAGCGAACATTTCTGCATCGTTCGTAGCCACAATAAGATCATCTACATACAGTGATACTATTATGATCCCGTCTCCTGATCTCTTCAAGTACATACATGGACCGGCTGTAATTGGATTCAAGCCTATCTCCTTAAGTTTGTTATCCAGCTTTTTGTACCATTGGCGTCCACTTTACTTTAATCCATTCTTCAATTTGCAGACTTTGTTTTTACCATACTTCTGCTTTTCTTTGCTGATCAATACATCACTTAGCTCTGTAGGAATATTTACATATATATCTTCTTTTATTTCTCCGTTTGGGTACGCGCTGTTGAAATCTATTTGATATACATCTAACGAAAGCTTCGCAGAAATAGCTATTAATGCCCTTATTCTCGCCACTGTTGCTCAAGAAACTCATCGAAGATGGTGTTTTTGGCAAACTTATTTGTGAATACTACATCACGGCTTTTTGTCGAGCGAATACACAATTTGCCCAAAAGTCATCAGATACTTCACGATTGGAATTCGCTTGTTCCAAATCTTGAACGGTATCTCGCCACACAGGCTTTTGGATGGTCATCTGTTCCTTACGTAATTTGCAGTATTTACTGCTTCAGCCCAATAACACGGCGGCAGTGATGCTTGGATCAGCATGCAGCGTGCCATTTCCACGAGTGTTCTCTTCTTGCGTTTTGCTGTGCCATTCTGTTGTGGAGTGTATTCCACTGAATACTCATGCTTTATTTCAGCATTCACCACGTACTTGTTAAACTCCTTGCTTGTATACTCAGTGCCATTGTCTGAACTCAACGTTTTCAATTTCTTGCCTGTTCTTATTCTTAAGTGTATACAACTCACACCATTTTGAATAGTCATCTATGAACGTCAGGAAATAACGGGTTCCTCCGCTACTATTTACTCGCATTGGTCCACACACGTCGCTGTGTACTAATTGTAGTAACTCCGTTGATTTGGAACTTGACATTTTGAACGGCTTCTGTGATTGCTTCTCCTTGATGCACACTTCGCATGTTTCCAGATTCTCCATCAAGTTTGCCTTTATGCCTTGAATATTTCCAGCTTTTATAGCGTCTTTCAGATCTTTCTCATTTAGGTGTCCGAAACGTTCATGCTACTCTTTTATGTTGCTTTGCTTACTATCAGCCATGTGTGCCATTTCGCTAGCTTCCTCAGCGAGATACAAATCCATCTTTCGTATGGCAGTGAAAACGATTTTTTCACTTTCAGTTCTGATAATTTCTGCTTTGTCCTTTTTAATCAATATGGTCATGGTCACATATCTTTGACACCGATAAAAGATTCTCCCTCAGATCGGGTAAGTAGAGTGTGCTCCTAAAATTTGTAGAGAACTTGTTTGATGCTTTCCAGGCCACTGAGCCGCATCCTTCTATATTTGTGGTTTCGCCGTTAGCTAACTTTAGCTGGGGGCATTTTTCTGCACTGATACTCTCAAATCTTTCCTTTTGTGAGCACATATGCGATGTAGCTCCAAAATCTAGACACCAACCTTTATTCTCAGTACTAAAGATATTAGCTGCTTCTGCATACACACTGTCATTCGAGTCGCTGTTTTGTTTGTCAGTTACTTTCCTTCTTGATCTCGAAATTAATATGCATACACATATCCATAATTTTTGCAAGCTACCACTTTACGCGCATTTGATGCGTGTTGGGCTCATAACCTGTTGCGATTCGTTACGCAGTGGAGTTAATGTTATATAGTTATATATATTGTAGTTTGCAATCAGGAGAGAGTTCTCAGTTTGAAAGTTTCAGGCGTGCTTTTTTGTTCTCCGTGGCTTTTATTTTTGTTTAGTGATTTTATTAAATATTAAATTTCGTTCACTGTTGATTTTGGTTTTTGTACCATTAGTCACTGTAGTGCATTTGTGCAAGGTGTAATCCGCGGTGTTTCTTATTTGATTTTAACTTATTTTTGAGAAGGGCTTTGAATTTTGATCTGTGCAGCGTGGGTAATTTTTGTTTTTACTTGCATTCTGCATTTCATTTTCGTTACTTCTTTTGCTTTATCGCTTGCTCTCAGTTTTTTTGGTGTGTGCAATCAGCTGTTTTTGTTGTTGTAAGTAGATTCTCTCAACGCTTTAATCCTTTCTTTGCTTTGCGCTTGTTTCATTGTCTTTATCTAAACTCCCGTTTTGTTGTTGTGAGTCGCTCTCTAAACACATTAATACTCTTTTTGGCTTGCGCTTTTTCCCTTTGTGTTTCCAATCTTTTGTTTTAGTTTCTTTAATCCCAATTGCCAATATGACCTGTTGTAAAAAAACTTGCTCGGTGCGGCAAACTTCTGATTCTTCACAAATGCAATTCACTAATTGCTGGTTGTGTGAGAATATGATGCACCGTAAATGTGCTGGCCTTACAAGGCGCGATTATGATAAGGTCATGTGCACTCGCATCGAGCAGATATCGGCTCAGACGGTTCCCACTCCAGCTAGGCCTCCGACTTCCCAAGGCCATCGACTGCCTCCATGTGAGGTCGAGATTTTCGAAGGCGACAGCCTTGCGTGGCCAACATTCCGCGATTCGCTCTCTGCGGTATACATTCACAATCCGTGTCTGGCAGAAGTTGAGAAACTCTACCACCTTAACTCTAAAACCCGCGGGGAAGCCAGAACTATCGTCTCAAAGTCCTCATTAACGAATGAGGGCTTCCAGTCCGCGTGGGACAATCTCACTGCGCGGTACGAAAATGATCGACTGTTGATCATGACGCAAGCCAAACAACTGCTCCAAATTCCCATAGTTCCGCAGGAATCAGGCAAGTCCTTGCGCGAGTTGCAGACGGCTTTTCAAGGAAGCTTGACTGCCTTAGAGCGCTCGGGAGCTAGTACAGAGAATTGGGATATTCTTCTTATAGCAATCTGTACGAGCAAGCTACCCAAATCAACTATCCTGTTGTGGGAGCAATCCGTCCCGAATAAGACTGCAGTTTCATCCTGGGATGACCTGAATCGTTTTCTGACGGATCGCTATCGCGTGCTTGAGGCAACTGAGGATCATAAGTCGATTCCAGGTGCTCGAGTCGTACCGTCTGTGTCCCGAAAGCCCGCCGCCACCGTGAGAGTCCAGGCATACCCAACGAAGACTCATGTTAAAACGGCATCCTGTAGGCTTTGTAACAAAGAGCATCATCGGATCCGTGTCTGCCCCAATTTTCTGGACATGTCCGTCACAAAGAGAGCCGAGATAATAAGGCTTCAGAGTTTGTGCTTGAACTGCTTCGCTCGTGGTCATCAAGCTCGGGACTGCTTCAGTGCGCATAATTGTCATATCTGCAAGGAGCGCCATCACACCCTGTTGCACTCCGGCAACGAGTCCGCCACCTTGAATTCAATGTCGCAGCCATCCAACTCGCACGAACGTCCATCGACGTCTATCCCACCCTCGAATGCGCAAAGCTACCTTGCGGCCACTCCAGGTCGGGGTCTCCTAGGCACCGCGATCATAACGCTCAACTATCGGGGTGAAGAATTTCATGTCCGAGCATTGATCGATTCCGGAGCCGACTCCACCTTCTTGTCCGAGAGGGTTTTCAATTTGGTCCAACCTCCGTTCCGTCATACCAACGCAGCAGTTTCTGGCATGGGACAAGGCGACGGGGGTAGTGTAAAAAAGGAGTGTCTTCTGAAACTGTTCCCCCCTGGTAACAGGAAAATTCAGGTGGAGGCTCTGGCCTTAGTCATCCCCAAGCTGACAGGGGCGATCCCAGCGTTTCCTTTCCAAGACAAGGTGTAATACCAGTGCTTAGATCGTCCACTGGCTGACCCGCACTACAATAGGCCAGCTCCAATTGAGATGATGATTGGGGTGGATCTCTTCCCGCATATTCTTGGGGAACGGATCAAAAAGGACATTGGTGACGAGTTCGTAGGTCTGGAGACCATTTTTGGTTGGGTGTTGTGCGGGCCAATACTAGCCGATTCACCAAGGCCTCGCCAAGCACTCATTGCTCGATCGGGAGGGCCTGAGGTGAAACTTGATGCGCTGCTCACCAAGTTTTGGGAGGTGGAAGATCTTCCGGCAAAGCCGAAAAAAGGAGCAGACGTCCTTTGTGAAGAAGTTTTCCAGGAGACGACCAGAAGGAGAAAGGATGTTCGATATGTAGTTTCTCTACCATTCAAAGATCGGAATAGTGTTGACTTGACTCACTTTAGACCTATCGCTTTAGCTCAATTCCTGAGGAATGAGGCGCGGCTGCAGAGGAACCCGCCTTTAAAAGCCCGTTATGACGCTGTGTTGCAGGAGTATGTCGATTTGGGCCACACGATTCGGGTGGCCCCACCCACGAACGGGAATCATTTCTACCTCCCTCATCACGCTGTCTTCAAACCTGACAGCACTACCACCAAAGTCCGCGTCGTCTTTAACGCTTCTAGTCCTTCCACTAAAGGAGTCAGCTTAAATGATGTCTTGCATACCGGCCCCACTCTTCAAGCCGACCTCACATTGCAGATACTCAAATGGCGCTTCTTCCAATTCGTCTTTAACGCTGACATTACTAAGATGTATCGACAGATTCTTGTTAACCCCAAGCACACCCGTTCCAGCGTATTCTCTACCGAGATCGCATCGGAAATCTGCAGGACTACGAGCTTCAAACGGTCACTTTTGGCGTCAACTGCGCACCCTTTCTAGCCATAAGAGTCCTGCTACAGCTAGCACACGACGTGCAACACCTGCATCCAAAGGCAAGTGAGATCCTTCGTCACTACATGTACGTAGACGATGTCCTCGCCGGCGCCCATAACAAAGAGGACGCCCACGACGCTATCCAGGAGCTCAACGCTGCGCTTCTCTCGGCTGGATTCCCGCTGAGGAAATGGACTTCTAATAAAAAGGAGATACTCCATGCTCTTCCAAGAGAGCATTTGCTGCATGAGGACTTCCTCGAGCTAGAAGATGCTAGTAAGGCCAAGACATTGGGCATCCGCTGGCAAGCCACGAGAGACTGCTTCTTCTTCTCCATTGCCGACCCACAACCAAAGAATCCGGTCTCCAAGAGAGAGGTCCTGTCTCACATAGCGAAGCTCTGCGATCCAGCAGGGTGGCTGGCTCCCTTCGTGATTCGGGCTAAGGTGTTCATGCAGCAAATCTGGCTAACGGAACTTGGATGGGACGACGCCCTTACCCCGTTCCTATTACTTCAGTGGCATGATTTTCTACAGGATTATCCGTGTCTTAGCCGGCTACGCATCCACAGATGGTTAGAGATCCGACCTGACCTAAAATGGGACCTACATGGCTTTTGCGATGCTTCTCAGAAAGCCTACGGAGCATCTCAACACGCGCGAGTCCAGCATAAGGACCATGTGAGTGTCCATCTCTTGACCGCTAAAACGAGAGTGGCTCCAGTCAAAACTGTTTCGTTGCCACGACTGGAGCTCTGCGGCGCGGTGTTGTTAGCCGACTTGTATGCGGCAGTGATTCCGGAGCTGCCAATACAGCCGACATCTTCCCAATTCTTTATTTTTTTTATTTTATTTTTTTTTTGATGTATATGTGAATTTATTTGCTGCTTGTTGGTAGAGACTCTATAGCGCATTTATCTCTTTACCCTTAACATTTGTTTTTTTGGCAGGTACGCCTGTTATAATTATTCTAATTTATATGTACTTTTTTTTTTTTTTTTAATTTAAATTCCCCGACGATCGAGGGGATGCAGTCTTTTAAGTCTTCTCCTACATTGGTTGTTGACCAGATTAGATGCCAGTTGGTTTGGGTGCGCTTCCAATCTGTCCGTGTTTTTTTTTTTTTTTAATTTAAATTCCCCGACGATCGAGGGGATGCAGTCTTTTAAGTCTTCTCCTACTTCGGTTGTTGACCAGATTAGATGCCAGTTGGTTTGGGTGCGCTTCCAATCTGTCCGTGTACCTTGCACTAGGTCTGCCTTTGAGCTCTGCTATTGTCGGCATCTTAAGGTCGGTATGAAGCGTTGCGTTTCTTACGAACCATTCTGCTCCGGTCCATCTTCTTAGAGCTTTATTCTGCAAAATTTGCACTTTTTTAATGTGCGTTTGGGCAGCTGATCCCCATAGTGGTATAGCGTATGTGAACACTGGTGCCACAATCGCGTTATAAATAATCCTTTTGCTTAAGAGAGACAGTTTACTCTCGCTCCTTAGCATCCACTCAAGTTTTTTTAATTTGAATTGGCACCTCTTCACCATCTGGCTTATGTGGGCACCGTACGTCAGTCTCTTGTCCAGAGTGACTCCCAGATAGTTAACTTTATTAGCCCTCGGTATTGTATGTCCGAGTGCTACGTCTGGGCAGTCACCTTTTCTTAGTGTGAACGTGGTGTGTACTGATTTTTGAGTGTTCACAGCGATGCTCCAGCGTTCGACATCTTCCCAATTCTGGACTGATTCCACCATCGTGTTGGTCTGGCTTAATAAACCTCCATGTAGCTGGGCTACGTTCGTGGCAAACCGCGTGTCCAGCATCTCCCAGAGTACCAGCGGCCACAGTTGGTCTCATGTTAGGTCCGAGGATAATCTATCTGATCTTGCGGGTCGAGGCGTCTCCGCTGATGACTTGGCAGTCAGTACGCTATGGTGGCATGGACCGGATTGGCTCCGGCAAACTCCCGAATGTTGGCCAGCTTCTCTCTGCGATGTCCCGGACACGCAACTGGAGCAGCGGGTCCACTGTCACACCGTCACATCCCCGCCTAAAGACGACTACAGCGGCCGGTTTTCAGACTACGGGCGAGTCTTAAGGGTCACCGCATATGTCCGGCGGCTCGTCGCCCCAAAGGCTGCGAGGCCTTCCACGGTGCAACTCAGCAAGGACAAGTTGCTTTCCTCAGAACAGATTCTTGTACGGCTCGCTCAGAAGCAGAAGTACGCTGCTGAAATGCGAGCACTCTCCGAAAAACGGACTATTCCGCCTTCAAGGTCCTTATTAAACTTAAACCCCTATCTCGATCAATGCAACACTTGCGTCATTTTCCGGCGCCGTCAACAGACGCAAATGATGGGAGACCTTCCTCGAGAGCGAATCACATTTTCCAGGCCCTTTACTCACACCGGAATCGATTTCGCAGGACCTTTCGAAATCAAAAACTATACCGGGCGAGCTTGTCTCATCACCAAGGGGTACGTCTGCGTCTTCGTGTGTTTCAGCACCAGGGCGATTCACTTGGAGGCGACATCCGATCTCACTACGGAAAAGTTTCTGGCGGCTTTCTTACGGTTTGTGGCCAGAAGACGATGTCCACAGCGCATTTATTCCGATAACGGAAAAACATTCGTTGGAGCATCCAAGGCGCTAGAAAGAGACTTTCTAGCTGCTACCAAGCAATGCGTCGTGCAGACTTTTCCTCAGCATATCCTGTCTTGGCATTTCATTCCCCCCAGCGCTCCCTCGGCGTCGACGGCTTGGTTCGCGTCGTCGATGTTCGAACCTCGCGGGGGACCATCCGACGACCTGTGACGAAGCTCATTGTGCTGCAGAGTGAGCCTGAGGTAGCCCCGACGAAGCACTAACCCCCTCCGGATCCTTTTATGTGCTGTCTCCATGTCCTCGTTCCAGTGTCCGCTCTTTCGAGCACCCCACACCAACTAATCCATTTTTGTTTACTGTCTCTTTTCCGCAGCAATATGGCTCCGACTCGGTCCTCGATCGCTCGACCTAACAAACTCCGCCCCCGCGGGGTAGATTCCTACCGGTGTCGAGTGTGCCGCGGAGTTAACGCACTCCGTCAGTGCCGGCGGTTACTCAACCTGAGCGCTGAGAAACGCCTGAGAGCAGTGCTCGTCAACCGCTACTGCCCGAACTGCTTAGCCCACGAGCATTCGGGGGGGCTTGCCGAAGCTCAGAGGGATGTCGTCGGTGTGGTCAATCCCACCACACACTTCTCCACATGGCGGATCGACCTTCTCGGCGCGGATCGCCAGTTCCCCACTGTGATCACCGCCGTCCCAGATCTCCTAAGCGGCGATCGGTTGAATCCTCCGATCGCCTGGCGGCAGTCACAGCATCGCAGGCGCCCACACTAGCGTCACTCCTCCAATCCAGGACGACGACGCTGATGCCCACCGCGATGATTCGGATCGGTGACGGGACGAAGCAATTTGAGACCCGAGCGCTGCTGAACGCTTGCGCCCCCGTGAGCCTAATCAATGGCTCGTTTGCCAAGGCCCTCGGACTGGCTGTCACTCGGGTCGGGGACGACAAAGCTTGCTCAGCTGTAATTGAGTCCAAGAGCGACTCGGCTCTTCGGAAGGCGCTCATGCTCAAGGTGGAGCCCGATCTGTGCATCCGCACACCTAACCGCGAGGCTCCCGAGACGGTGCGAGGGAAGTTCTCCACACTCGTCCTGGGTCTATCTCCGTGGTTCTGGGTGCAGACCTCTATCCTGAGGTCATCCAACCGGGTTGTGTGCCTGCCCACCACGGCACACCCGCCGCCCAAAGCAAGCTGTTCGGTTGGGTAATTTCCGGCTCCTGCGGCGTCTACGTGCTCCAGAACGCTGCCGTTCCCTATCCTACCATATGGCTAGTGTGGCAATTGCAGCTTGTTGCAAGGGGGGCGGCATGTTCACACCACAGGGTGATCAGGGGGAACCAACAGCTGAGGATTTTTATTGTGGGAGAAGGCGGGCACACTGAAATGGGTGACTGGCACTTCTATGCAGATCGCCATTAATATATATATACATATTTGTGCTTCAACTTGCTCGTAACGCGACAAAAGGTTGCGCCTCCATTCAATAAAGTTTTATTACCGCTCACTTACCAAAATCGCGCTTTGTCTTTGTTACCGCGACCCACCGCCCAGAGTGTAAGAAGATATTGGCAGCCGCCAACACTTATTCAGGCCAGTCCGCCCTACTACAAACAGCGTTCATACATACGGACAGACGGACGGACAGACGGACAGACGGACATGGCTATATCAACTCGGCTTGTCACCCTGATCAAGAACATATATACTTTATGGGGTCTGCCACGCCTCCTTCTCACTGTATGTATTTCAACAAACGAACGCAACAGGCGCACGCACATACAAGTGTAAGTCGCTGTGTCAGCTGTGCTTGGGCTGCTATTTGTAGGCCTATATTATCGGATATTAAATATTTAATAACTTTTTTGTAGACGATCATGTTATTTATATGTATATATTTGCCGAAGCACAAGTCTCTAGTGTTTGAAATACGTGATTTGCAGATTTGTGGCGAAGGGGCGTGGCACCCAAAATTTAACAAAACCCGAGATTGTGTTTTGTGAAGACTATAGCTAGAAAGATGAATTATATAGAATTATATTATTGAGTATCGATTTCGTTTTTAATCGACGCGTTCATACATACATATGTACAGACGGGCGGGCGGACGGACGGACGGACAGACGGATAGACGAAGATGGCTATATCAACTCGGCTTGTCTCCCTGAATATAGAATACTGTTGCGATTCGTTACGCAGTGGAGTTAATGTTATATAGTTATATAAATATTGTAGTTTGAAATTTATTTAATGTTCTCGTATGTTTTATATTTTACGGTTTTCTTAGAACTAGTCTATCGTACAATATCGATAGTCAGTGCCAGAAAGCTCGTAGTGTTGCCAGATGTTGTGATTTTTCCAACACTTCCCCTCAAATGACATCACGCTACTTTCTGCATGCCCAATGTTACAACACATTTCTCGTGTTTTGATGTTGCCAGCCCTTTTGTTAATACGTCTGCTGGAATTTCCGCTGTTGGGATGAAGTTTATACTAACTTCGCCTTTTTCCACTAGCTCTCTAATGAAATGGTGACGAATGTCAAAGTGCTTTGTGCGTTTGTGGAATTCGGGGTTCCTCGAGAGTTGCCCAGCACCTTGGTTATCGTTGAAGATAATCGTCGTCTGTAGTTCACCCATTACTTCGCCGATAAAGCTTCTAAGATGAACTGCTTCTTTTGAAGAATCTGACAGCGCCATGTATTCAGCCTCAGTGCTGGAAATGGCGACGGTTCGTAGCTTACGGCATTCCTATGATATCGCTGCATTGGCCATTAAAAATGCGAATCCAGTGAAAGATCTACGATCATCAATATTTGTCGGCGTCTGCATAGCCCGCTAAAATTTTTCGAGTTCCTGTGTAGACTAAACCATAGTTTAAAGATTCTTTAAGGTAACGCAATACGCGCTTTGCGGCTACCCAATGTTGTTACCCAAAATTTGTGTTGTATTGACTGAGCAGACTTACTGCATGTGCAATATCAGGGCGTGTTGATACTGCAAGCCACATCAACGCACCCACCAATTTCTGATAAGGTAATTTTAAGGCTTCTTCCTTTTCAGCAGGTGTCTTCGGGCACATTTCCTCGGATAAGTTTACGCTTGTGTTAATCGGTGTACTTGTTATTTTATAGTCCTCCATTTTAAACTGTTTCAATACATTTTTAATGTATTTGGGCTGGCTCATTGAAATCGTACTCTTCTCTTTGTTTTGATTAAATTCAATACCTAGGCAGTATGACAACTTGCCTCAATCTTTCATTTCAAAATTACTTGCCAGTTCACATTTCAAGCTAGCGAACATTTCTGCATCGTTCGTAGCCACAATAAGATCATCTACATACAGTGATACTATTATGATCCCGTCTCCTGATCTCTTCAAGTACATACATGGACCGGCTGTAATTGGATTTAAGCCTATCTCCTTAAGTTTGTTATCCAGCTTTTTGTACCATTGGCGTCCACTTTACTTTAATCCATTCTTCAATTTGCAGACTTTGTTTTTACCATACTTCTGCTTTTCTTTGCTGATCAATACATCACTTAGCTCTGTAGGAATATTTACATATATATCTTCTTTTATTTCTCCGTTTGGGTACGCGCTGTTGAAATCTATTTGATATACATCTAACGAAAGCTTCGCAGAAATAGCTATTAATGCCCTTATTCTCGCCACTGTTGCTCAAGAAACTCATCGAAGATGGTGTTTTTGGCAAACTTATTTGTGAATACTACATCACGGCTTTTTGTCGAGCGAATACACAATTTGCCCAAAGTCATCAGATACTTCACGATTGGAATTCGCTTGTTCCAAATCTTGAACGGTATCTCGCCACACAGGCTTTTGGATGGTCATCTGTTCCTTACGTAATTTGCAGTATTTACTGCTTCAGCCCAATAACACGGCGGCAGTGATGCTTGGATCAGCATGCAGCGTGCCATTTCCACGAGTGTTCTCTTCTTGCGTTTTGCTGTGCCATTCTGTTGTGGAGTGTATTCCACTGAATACTCATGCTTTATTTCAGCATTCACCACGTACTTGTTAAACTCCTTGCTTGTATACTCAGTGCCATTGTCTGAACTCAACGTTTTCAATTTCTTGCCTGTTCTTATTCTTAAGTGTATACAACTCACACCATTTTGAATAGTCATCTATGAACGTCAGGAAATAACGGGTTCCTCCGCTACTATTTACTCGCATTGGTCCACACACGTCGCTGTGTACTAATTGTAGTAACTCCGTTGATTTGGAACTTGACATTTTGAACGGCTTCTGTGATTGCTTCTCCTTGATGCACACTTCGCATGTTTCCAGATTCTCCATCAAGTTTGCCTTTATGCCTTGAATATTTCCAGCTTTTATAGCGTCTTTCAGATCTTTCTCATTTAGGTGTCCGAAACGTTCATGCTACTCTTTTATGTTGCTTTGCTTACTATCAGCCATGTGTGCCATTTCGCTAGCTTCCTCAGCGAGATACAAATCCATCTTTCGTATGGCAGTGAAAACGATTTTTTCACTTTCAGTTCTGATAATTTCTGCTTTGTCCTTTTTAATCAATATGGTCATGGTCACATATCTTTGACACCGATAAAAGATTCTCCCTCAGATCGGGTAAGTAGAGTGTGCTCCTAAAATTTGTAGAGAACTTGTTTGATGCTTTCCAGGCCACTGAGCCGCATCCTTCTATATTTGTGGTTTCGCCGTTAGCTAACTTTAGCTGGGGGCATTTTTCTGCACTGATACTCTCAAATCTTTCCTTTTGTGAGCACATATGCGATGTAGCTCCAAAATCTAGACACCAACCTTTATTCTCAGTACTAAAGATATTAGCTGCTTCTGCATACACACTGTCATTCGAGTCGCTGTTTTGTTTGTCAGTTACTTTCCTTCTTGATCTCGAAATTAATATGCATACACATATCCATAATTTTTGCAAGCTACCACTTTACGCGCATTTGATGCGTGTTGGGCCCATAACCTGTTGCGATTCGTTACGCAGTGGAGTTAATGTTATATAGTTATATATATTGTAGTTTGCAATCAGGAGAGAGTTCTCAGTTTGAAAGTTTCAGGCGTGCTTTTTTGTTCTCCGTGGCTTTTATTTTTGTTTAGTGATTTTATTAAATATTAAATTTCGTTCACTGTTGATTTTGGTTTTTGTACCATTGGTCACTGTAGTGCATTTGTGCAAGGTGTAATCCGCGGTGTTTCTTATTTGATTTTAACTTATTTTTGAGAAGGGCTTTGAATTTTGATCTGTGCAGCGTGGGTAATTTTTGTTTTTACTTGCATTCTGCATTTCATTTTCGTTACTTCTTTTGCTTTATCGCTTGCTCTCAGTTTTTTTGGTGTGTGCAATCAGCTGTTTTTGTTGTTGTAAGTAGATTCTCTCAACGCTTTAATCCTTTCTTTGCTTTGCGCTTGTTTCATTGTCTTTATCTAAACTCCCGTTTTGTTGTTGTGAGTCGCTCTCTAAACACATTAATACTCTTTTTGGCTTGCGCTTTTTCCCTTTGTGTTTCTAATCTTTTGTTTTAGTTTCTTTAATCCCAATTGCCAATATGACCTGTTGTAAAAAAGCTTGCTCGGTGCGGCAAACTTCTGATTCTTCACAAATGCAATTCACTAATTGCTGGTTGTGTGAGAATATGATGCACCGTAAATGTGCTGGCCTTACAAGGCGCGATTATGATAAGGTCATGTGCACTGCTAAAATTGGTTGTGGCGGCTTACGGTGGTCTTGTCCAATTTGTTTGGAAAAACAAATAAATTTTTCAAAAATGTATAATTCGGTGCGGGTTTAATTTTTAAAACTTAATAAAATATCTAAACAGTTGTCTAGTGAACTAGATGCTGGTGATAAATTATTAAATCAATATGATTTTGAATATTCTCAAGCTAAAACGTTGGCGGCCTCTCAATTGGTACCACCTTCAATACCTTTGTCTCCAAATTTATTATCGCCTTCTACACCTTGTTCAAACTCTCTTGCGATTCCACCCTCTGGTTGTGCGTCAGGGACACCAGTAGTGGATATCCCAGAGTCTTTACTGATTCCAACCCCGTTGTCTCCATCTGTTGCTCATACTACGAACAACTCTCTGGCCATTTCTCCCACACTTACTATACCTACTTTATTTGTCGTCTCTCCCCGAAAGCAAGTTTTCTTATCAAGGCTTTCATCTGACACGACATGTGAAGCTGTTTCTGCTTTTATTACCAGTAAATCAAAAGCTTAAGTCTCTATATCGAAGTTCAATTTTACAACTCCTCGTGAAATTGCTTCTTTTAAAATCAACGTTTCATCTGAATTCTTCACAACGATTTGTGACGCCAAGTTTTGGCCTCCTCATGTAGTTGTGCATGAATTTAAGCATAAGAGTCGAACTAGGCTGTCTGCGGTTTTGCTAAACCCTTCCTCGGTACAATCTTCATCCAATATTGTGCCAAAAAACTAAAAACAATTCAACCTTCTTCACAGATTTCCTTAATTTATCAAAACGTTCGTGGTCTGAATTCTAAGCTCAAAAGGCTCTTTTTGAGTAGTTTCAGTGTTCGTTTTGACATTATTGCCCTGACTGAAACGTGGTTAAGCCCGAATGTTTATAATAGTGAGATTCTCTCGAACGATTTCACTATTTACAGACATGATCGACAGACTCGTAGAGGTGGAGGTGTCTTATTGGGCGTTAAATCTTATATCCTTTCTGAATCTTTTATTTTTTCAGCATCTCATGATATCGAGATAGTTGCTGTTAATCTTACTCTTAAATATTGCTCCCTCTTTATTACTTGTTCATATATTCCCTTCACTTCTGATTTTCAAGTTTATGCGCATCATATGACTTGCATTAAAGAAGTTTATGGACACGTGAAAGATAACGATTTTTTGGTACTAGGCGACTTTAATATACCGAACATATTTCTATGTCTCAGATGAATTCAATCTCAAAACATCTGAACCGATGGCTTGATCTGGTTTTTATTAATGTTTCCAGATCATGCCCTTTTTGTTTACCTGAGGATATTTATCATCCTACATTGGAGGTATCTCTGACCCTAAGTTCACCTCCAATTTGTGAACCTACTCCATCTAAACGCCGTTGTTACGTTAAGTGCAACTTTGCTTTGCTTAGCCAACTTATTAGTGCAACAGATTGGTCTACGTTATATGAGTCTGCTGATGTTAATAGTGCATCAACTATTTTCTATAACATTTTAAACTCTCTTATTGATGAGTGTGTTCCTATGTGTCTCCCTGTGCCTTTTTCTAATAAACCTCCATGGTTTACTCAGACGCTTTCTAATTTAAGAAACATTAAGTCTAAATGTTTTAAAAATTTTAAAAAGTGTGGCTCCACTATTAACTGGTCTAAACATTCCATAGTCGAATTTTAACATTATAAATTTCCGTTGCAATGAGAATTACCTTATGCGTTGCAAGAGACAATTTGCTCGAGACCCTAAAAATGTTTATTCCTTTGTGAATTGTAAACGTAAGTCTTCTAGTTTACCTTCCACATTTTTTTATGAGTCATTGTTTTCTTGCAATGAACAGGGTTCCTCAGATCTTTTTGCTGATTTCTTTCAGTCAACTTACTCATCTGTAGACCCCTATAATTCTTCTTACCCATATTATATATCTTCTACAAATATTATTAACGCTTCCAATATTTCCCTTGATTCTCTGATTTCTGCCATTCGGGCAATGAAATCGTCTTTCTCACCTGGAGCTGATAATATTCCTAGTTGTGTTATAAAAGAATGCTGTGATTCCCTTCAGTTACCTTTACTAAAGCTTTTGAACTTATCCCTGGAAACCTCTGTGTTTCCGTCTATTTGGAAAGAGTCTTTTATTATCCCTCTATATAAGAAAGGTGGGCGGTCTGACATTGTATTGTCAAACTATCGGCTATTCCGAAGTTATTTGAAAAAATAATAACTTCCACTTTACAGCATTTGTGTAAATCAATTATTTCGCCACTACAACATGGCTTTGTTCTTAATCGATCAACCTCTACTAATCTGCTTGAATTTACTTCCCTAGTAAACGAAAGTTTTTTAAATAAATTGCAAACTGATGTTATTTATACAGATTTTAGCAAAGCATTTGATTCAGTTCACCATAAAGTATTACTTCATAAGCTAGACCTCATAGGGTTTTCTCCTAAGCTCTTATCTTGGATGTCATCCTATTTAAAGGGGAGAACCCAAAGAGTTATGTTGAGAACATCTCTTTCGAAACAAATCTTTGTTCTGTCAGGTTACCTCAGGGTAGTCATCTTGGGCCTTTACTTTTTACATTATTTATCAACGACCTTCCCAGTTGTATTTCTTATTCAAACTTTTCCTTTCTTATTCTAACGCAATCAATCATCAATGCTAACAAGATGATCTTAAATCCTTCCAACTTTCGTGCTTGGCCAATAGGTTGCGTTTAAACTGTTCTAAATGTATGACAATACCTTCTGTCGTACTACTCCATACATTGCTAATTATTCAATTAATAGCGATTCTTTGCAACGCATTTTTGCTGTCAAAGATCTTTGTGTACTCTTCGATTCAAAACTTCGCTTCAATACTCATATCTCAACCATTATAAATGAAGCCAAAAGTGTTCTTGGCTTCATTAAACGTTGGGCGAAAGAGTTCAATGATCCTTTTGTAACTAAACTCCTTTATGTTTCATTGGTACGACCTATTTTAGAATACTGTTCAATTATATTGTCTCCACAGCATAAAGTGTACCAGGATCGTATTGAATCGGTCCAAAAACAGTTTCTTCTCTAAACTGGGACCCGAATCTCCATCTCCATCTCCATCTGCAGACTTTGTTTTTACCATACTTCTGCTTTTCTTTGCTGATCAATACATCACTTAGCTCTGTAGGAATATTTACATATATATCTTCTTTTATTTCTCCGTTTGGGTACGCGCTGTTGAAATCTATTTGATATACATCTAACGAAAGCTTCGCAGAAATAGCTATTAATGCCCTTATTCTCGCCACTGTTGCTCAAGAAACTCATCGAAGATGGTGTTTTTGGCAAACTTATTTGTGAATACTACATCACGGCTTTTTGTCGAGCGAATACACAATTTGCCCAAAAGTCATCAGATACTTCACGATTGGAATTCGCTTGTTCCAAATCTTGAACGGTATCTCGCCACACAGGCTTTTGGATGGTCATCTGTTCCTTACGTAATTTGCAGTATTTACTGCTTCAGCCCAATAACACGGCGGCAGTGATGCTTGGATCAGCATGCAGCGTGCCATTTCCACGAGTGTTCTCTTCTTGCGTTTTGCTGTGCCATTCTGTTGTGGAGTGTATTCCACTGAATACTCATGCTTTATTTCAGCATTCACCACGTACTTGTTAAACTCCTTGCTTGTATACTCAGTGCCATTGTCTGAACTCAACGTTTTCAATTTCTTGCCTGTTCTTATTCTTAAGTGTATACAACTCACACCATTTTGAATAGTCATCTACGAACGTCAGGAAATAACGGGTTCCTCCGCTACTATTTACTCGCATTGGTCCACACACGTCGCACACTAATTGTAGTAACTCCGTTGATTTGGAACTTGACATTTTGAACGGCTTCTGTGATTGCTTCTCCTTGATGCACACTTCGCATGTTTCCAGATTCTCCATCAAGTTTGCCTTTATGCCTTGAATATTTCCAGCTTTTATAGCGTCTTTCAGATCTTTCTCATTTAGGTGTCCGAAACGTTCATGCTACTCTTTTATGTTGCTTTGCTTACTATCAGCCATGTGTGCCATTTCGCTAGCTTCCTCAGCGAGATACAAATCCATCTTTCGTATGGCAGTGAAAACGATTTTTCCACTTTCAGTTCTGATAATTTCTGCTTTGTCCTTTTTAATCAATATGGTCATGGTCACATATCTTTGACACCGATAAAAGATTCTCCCTCAGATCGGGTAAGTAGAGTGTGCTCCTAAAATTTGTAGAGAACTTGTTTGATGCTTTCCAGGCCACTGAGCCGCATCCTTCTATATTTGTGGTTTCGCCGTTAGCTAACTTTAGCTGGGGGCATTTTTCTGCACTGATACTCTCAAATCTTTCCTTTTGTGAGCACATATGCGATGTAGCTCCAAAATCTAGACACCAACCTTTATTCTCAGTACTAAAGATATTAGCTGCTTCTGCATACACACTGTCATTCGAGTCGCTGTTTTGTTTGTCAGTTACTTTCCTTCTTGATCTCGAAATTAATATGCATACACATATCCATAATTTTTGCAAGCTACCACTTTACGCGCATTTGATGCGTGTTGGGCCCATAACCTGTTGCGATTCGTTACGCAGTGGAGTTAATGTTATATAGTTATATATATTGTAGTTTGCAATCAGGAGAGAGTTCTCAGTTTGAAAGTTTCAGGCGTGCTTTTTTGTTCTCCGTGGCTTTTATTTTTGTTTAGTGATTTTATTAAATATTAAATTTCGTTCACTGTTGATTTTGGTTTTTGTACCATTGGTCACTGTAGTGCATTTGTGCAAGGTGTAATCCGCGGTGTTTCTTATTTGATTTTAACTTATTTTTGAGAAGGGCTTTGAATTTTGATCTGTGCAGCGTGGGTAATTTTTGTTTTTACTTGCATTCTGCATTTCATTTTCGTTACTTCTTTTGCTTTATCGCTTGCTCTCAGTTTTTTTGGTGTGTGCAATCAGCTGTTTTTGTTGTTGTAAGTAGATTCTCTCAACGCTTTAATCCTTTCTTTGCTTTGCGCTTGTTTCATTGTCTTTATCTAAACTCCCGTTTTGTTGTTGTGAGTCGCTCTCTAAACACATTAATACTCTTTTTGGCTTGCGCTTTTTCCCTTTGTGTTTCTAATCTTTTGTTTTAGTTTCTTTAATCCCAATTGCCAATATGACCTGTTGTAAAAAAGCTTGCTCGGTGCGGCAAACTTCTGATTCTTCACAAATGCAATTCACTAATTGCTGGTTGTGTGAGAATATGATGCACCGTAAATGTGCTGGCCTTACAAGGCGCGATTATGATAAGGTCATGTGCACTGCTAAAATTGGTTGTGGCGGCTTACGGTGGTCTTGTCCAATTTGTTTGGAAAAACAAATAAATTTTTCAAAAATGTATAATTCGGTGCGGGTTTAATTTTTTAAAACTTAATAAAATATCTAAACAGTTGTCTAGTGAACTAGATGCTGGTGATAAATTATTAAATCAATATGATTTTGAATATTCTCAAGCTAAAACGTTGGCGGCCTCTCAATTGGTACCACCTTCAATACCTTTGTCTCCAAATTTATTATCGCCTTCTACACCTTGTTCAAACTCTCTTGCGATTCCACCCTCTGGTTGTGCGTCAGGGACACCAGTAGTGGATATCCCAGAGTCTTTACTGATTCCAACCCCGTTGTCTCCATCTGTTGCTCATACTACGAACAACTCTCTGGCCATTTCTCCCACACTTACTATACCTACTTTATTTGTCGTCTCTCCCCGAAAGCAAGTTTTCTTATCAAGGCTTTCATCTGACACGACATGTGAAGCTGTTTCTGCTTTTATTACCAGTAAATCAAAAGCTTAAGTCTCTATATCGAAGTTCAATTTTACAACTCCTCGTGAAATTGCTTCTTTTAAAATCAACGTTTCATCTGAATTCTTCACAACGATTTGTGACGCCAAGTTTTGGCCTCCTCATGTAGTTGTGCATGAATTTAAGCATAAGAGTCGAACTAGGCTGTCTGCGGTTTTGCTAAACCCTTCCTCGGTACAATCTTCATCCAATATTGTGCCAAAAAACTAAAAACAATTCAACCTTCTTCACAGATTTCCTTAATTTATCAAAACGTTCGTGGTCTGAATTCTAAGCTCAAAAGGCTCTTTTTGAGTAGTTTCAGTGTTCGTTTTGACATTATTGCCCTGACTGAAACGTGGTTAAGCCCGAATGTTTATAATAGTGAGATTCTCTCGAACGATTTCACTATTTACAGACATGATCGACAGACTCGTAGAGGTGGAGGTGTCTTATTGGGCGTTAAATCTTATATCCTTTCTGAATCTTTTATTTTTTCAGCATCTCATGATATCGAGATAGTTGCTGTTAATCTTACTCTTAAATATTGCTCCCTCTTTATTACTTGTTCATATATTCCCTTCACTTCTGATTTTCAAGTTTATGCGCATCATATGACTTGCATTAAAGAAGTTTATGGACACGTGAAAGATAACGATTTTTTTTGGTACTAGGCGACTTTAATATACCGAACATATTTCTATGTCTCAGATGAATTCAATCTCAAAACATCTGAACCGATGGCTTGATCTGGTTTTTATTAATGTTTCCAGATCATGCCCTTTTTGTTTACCTGAGGATATTTATCATCCTACATTGGAGGTATCTCTGACCCTAAGTTCACCTCCAATTTGTGAACCTACTCCATCTAAACGCCGTTGTTACGTTAAGTGCAACTTTGCTTTGCTTAGCCAACTTATTAGTGCAACAGATTGGTCTACGTTATATGAGTCTGCTGATGTTAATAGTGCATCAACTATTTTCTATAACATTTTAAACTCTCTTATTGATGAGTGTGTTCCTATGTGTCTCCCTGTGCCTTTTTCTAATAAACCTCCATGGTTTACTCAGACGCTTTCTAATTTAAGAAACATTAAGTCTAAATGTTTTAAAAATTTTAAAAAGTGTGGCTCCACTATTAACTGGTCTAAACATTCCATAGTCGAATTTTAACATTATAAATTTCCGTTGCAATGAGAATTACCTTATGCGTTGCAAGAGACAATTTGCTCGAGACCCTAAAAATGTTTATTCCTTTGTGAATTGTAAACGTAAGTCTTCTAGTTTACCTTCCACATTTTTTATGAGTCATTGTTTTCTTGCAATGAACAGGGTTCCTCAGATCTTTTTGCTGATTTCTTTCAGTCAACTTACTCATCTGTAGACCCCTATAATTCTTCTTACCCATATTATATATCTTCTACAAATATTATTAACGCTTCCAATATTTCCCTTGATTCTCTGATTTCTGCCATTCGGGCAATGAAATCGTCTTTCTCACCTGGAGCTGATAATATTCCTAGTTGTGTTATAAAAGAATGCTGTGATTCCCTTCAGTTACCTTTACTAAAGCTTTTGAACTTATCCCTGGAAACCTCTGTGTTTCCGTCTATTTGGAAAGAGTCTTTTATTATCCCTCTATATAAGAAAGGTGGGCGGTCTGACATTGTATTGTCAAACTATCGGCTATTCCGAAGTTATTTGAAAAAATAATAACTTCCACTTTACAGCATTTGTGTAAATCAATTATTTCGCCACTACAACATGGCTTTGTTCTTAATCGATCAACCTCTACTAATCTGCTTGAATTTACTTCCCTAGTAAACGAAAGTTTTTTAAATAAATTGCAAACTGATGTTATTTATACAGATTTTAGCAAAGCATTTGATTCAGTTCACCATAAAGTATTACTTCATAAGCTAGACCTCATAGGGTTTTCTCCTAAGCTCTTATCTTGGATGTCATCCTATTTAAAGGGGAGAACCCAAAGAGTTATGTTGAGAACATCTCTTTCGAAACAAATCTTTGTTCTGTCAGGTTACCTCAGGGTAGTCATCTTGGGCCTTTACTTTTTACATTATTTATCAACGACCTTCCCAGTTGTATTTCTTATTCAAACTTTTCCTTTCTTATTCTAACGCAATCAATCATCAATGCTAACAAGATGATCTTAATTCCTTCCAACTTTCGTGCTTGGCCAATAGGTTGCGTTTAAACTGTTCTAAATGTATGACAATACCTTCTGTCGTACTACTCCATACATTGCTAATTATTCAATTAATAGCGATTCTTTGCAACGCATTTTTGCTGTCAAAGATCTTTGTGTACTCTTCGATTCAAAACTTCGCTTCAATACTCATATCTCAACCATTATAAATGAAGCCAAAAGTGTTCTTGGCTTCATTAAACGTTGGGCGAAAGAGTTCAATGATCCTTTTGTAACTAAACTCCTTTATGTTTCATTGGTACGACCTATTTTAGAATACTGTTCAATTATATTGTCTCCACAGCATAAAGTGTACCAGGATCGTATTGAATCGGTCCAAAAACAGTTTCTTCTCTAAACTGGGACCCGAATCTCCATCTACCGTTTTATCATAGTCGTCTCCTTCTTATTGATCTTCCTTCATTAAAAAACCGTAGAATAATCCGTGGGATTGCTTTTCTACATAATTTGATTGTAGGTAATATTGATGCGTCCTTCTTGTTAATGAAACTTAACTTCTCGGTTCCTTCAAGAACAACTAGACACTTTCGGCCTTTGCATTTACCTCTGCTCACATCGGATTACTCGTTGCACAGTGCTTTTCATGTATTATGCGCGAATTATAATCACGTTTTTATACCCTGAACCCATTGAAAATGGGAAAATCAGGGTATAATGTTTTTGTTGGAGGGCGTATGTATGTAACAGGCAGAAGGAGGCGTGGCAGACCCCATAAAGTATATATATTCTTGATCAGGATGACAAGCCGAGTTGATATAGCCATGTCCGTCTGTCCGTCTGTCCGTCTGTCCGTCTGTCCGTCTGTCTGTCCGTATGTATGAACGCGTCGTTCTCAGAACCTATAAGAGCTAGAGACTTGAAATTTTTTATGTAGGTCCGTGAATAGCACGAAAAGATCGAGTTTGTTAAAAAAAGTCGATAACTATTTTAATTTTATTGTTATCGATTAAAAACAATATCGAATGTTAGTTATAAAATTATATCTCCCACGTCTTTATAGCTAGAGTCCCCAAATTTTTTTGTAAGTTTTATATTTATTTTCTCTAATTTTGATTTTTGTTAAATTTTGGATACCGGCTCCAAATTTCCCCAAATATTTAAATTGAGGTTAGTTGCACTCAAAGCCAGTAAATGAATGGGTTTACATTTTTAAAAATTGGAAAAAATGTAATAAAATATGTTGAACATAGGCTGAAAATTTCATTCAAATCCATTAATTCGCGCAGAAGTTATTAAACAAAACGTTTTGCCAATCGGCCAAACACGTGACCAGCAAAACAAAGCAAACTGTTTTCCTATACATGTGCACACATACACACATACACATTGAGCTGCGTGCATCTAGCAAGTTCTAAAACCCGCAAGTTTTAGTGTACATATTTCCAATAGATGGCGCTGTGATTTGCGAATTATCAGCTGCTCAGTTGGTTCGAAACTTGGATGGCGCTATTCGATCGAACCATAGATGACGCTATTAGCTAAACAATTGAAATGAATTGAATTTAGTTTTCTGTGCGTTTATACGAAATGCTAATTATGCAGTATTTTAACGCAGATAGCGCGGGGTTTAGGGTATCTCCTAGTCGGGACCGCCGACTAGAGTTTTCTTACTTGTTTCCTCTGAACTCTCTCTTCCTCTAATCAAATCCTTGCTTTCAGCTTTTCTTAGGGATATCACTCAATCGTGATGGTGGAAATTTTATTTTTTATACTATTTCACGTAGTGATGTAGTATATTGGTTTTGTGCAATGTCCGTCATGCTGTCCGTCCGTCTGTCCGTCTGTCCGTCTCTCCGTATGAACGCAAACCATTTCGACGCTATTGAAGCTAGAGACTTGAAATTTGAAATATATACTCGTGTATACCCTCGTCTGATAAAGTGTCAAGATTTTCCCGATACGCCCACTAGGGGCGTGGCAAATCGGAAAATGCATTTTCCTGTATCTCAGAAACACTACTTCTAGAAGGGCTAGAGAGTTGGGATTTTAACTGAACACTCATGTCGACATCCCAAAATCAAAAAGCTATGGCGAATATATCTACGCCCATTGGGGGCGTAACAAATCGGGTAAAACTGTATCTTCTACAGTTTTAAATCTAGAACGCCCAAATTTGACACGTGGATTACTGTTACGATCCTATAAAGATCGCCCAAAAAATTTTATGGCCACGCCTACTAGGGGCGTGGCAAATCGGATCTGAATATATAGTGATTTTACTAGTTTCGTTATATTTTGAGCACTATTGATGCTAGAGACTTGAGACTTGGTATATATACTCGGGTTAACATCCCACGACCGATAAGCTATGGCGGATATATCTACGCCTTCAGGGGGCGTGGCAACAAATATCAGCTTATATCTCCCACAGTTTTAGTGCAAGAAGCTTCAAAAGTGGATGCTAGGTTACTGAGGGCCTCCTCTATCGATTCCCCAAAAAGATTGTTACGCCCCAAAAGGGGCGTGACATACAGAAAAATACCCTGTAATTTTCGCATTTTTCGAATGTAAGCATCCAAACTTTACAGTTATATTCTTAAACGCCCACTGTGCATGCCAAAAATTATTTGTCTACGGCCACTGGGGGCGTGGCAAATCAAAACTGAAACATCTGCAGCTTCTGAGCCAATAACGCGCCACATAATGACTTTGTGACCTTTGACCTTGTCTTTTGATTTGCCAAATTATATATATGGGTTTGAAAAGAATATTTTATTAATACAAAATAACTAAATAAAGAAAATGTAACAAAAATATCAACTTGACCGCACCGGGGTTCGAGCCCACACCTCTACGCTCGCCAACGAACTTATGTATATCACATTTTCTGAGTTGCCACCTCTCTCATTTTGAGAGTTGCCACCTCTCTTATTTGGAGAGATGCCACATCTCTCGATTTAGGTGCGTGTTCTTGCTAAGGTAAGGCAATCGAGATAAATCGAGAGAGGTGGCATCTCTAAGCTTCGATTCTAATTGAAACACTATGGCTACCTCCAATGAAAAGTTTTAATCTGCAGCTAATTTGAGCGGCGACAGTGGGGATTTAAGGTTAAATTTTAAAAAATGTAATGTGATAGATGCCCCTGTGTGCTGTTGGGGCGTGAAATAGTATTTCGTTGTGGGTTGCGTCCGACAGCAACGTTCTTACTTGTTTTTATTACATATTGTTACATATTTATATTTACAGTTAGCTTCTCTAATTTTATTTTTAATTTTCCTGTATTGCCTCTATCTTAAATTTCTTTATTTTAATAATATCACTAACCACATCGGGCTGTGAATTGGGGCATTGCTGGCCGGACTGGCAAATAAAATACCCCCAACGGGTTGGTTATATTTTGAAATTGTTTATCTGTTTGTTTTAGGCTTTAAACAAAGTTGTTTAGTTTATACTTAAGTTGACACTCGACTTGTCAATTATATTTTTGAAATAAAATAAAATAAAACAAGTAAGAAAACTCTAGTCGAGACCTCGACCCTACCCTAGCTCGACTAGGGTATACCCTGAACACTGATGTTCAGTCATTTGACTGGGCATAATGTCAGGCTTTGGGCTGTAAGGTGCATGAAATTAATTAGGGCACTGTAAAGAGCAGCACGAGAGCGACGAGAGCGGGATGGAGTGCTCTCGCTATATGTTCGGGTCTCTGTGCTAGCTCTCTGCCCACTAGCTTAAGTTTGAAGTTGAATTAAATCAGTATCAACAAGTAAGAGTGCTCTAGTCGAGACTGCTCGACAAAGAGATCCCCTGAACCCTGCGAAGAACTGCGATTCCTAAGAGCCGCTAACATTCTCCGTTACTTTTATATGTATGTACATATGTAGCAAGCAATACATACACACACACAGACGCACGCACAAGAACATACACACAGACGCACGCACCAACACACAATCTGCTAACTGTGCATTATGACTCATCAGCTTCGCTGCTGCTGCAAGACGCCGATAATATGAGATATTAAATGTTTAATAACTTTTTTTCTAGTCGAACGATTTTGATCAAATTTGTGGGGCGTGATCATGACGTTCATATGTGTGTATGTGCCAAAGCACAAGTCTCTAGTACTTGAAATACGTGATTTAGCAATTTGAGGCGAAGGGGCAATTTGAGGGCGTCGCATCCAAAATTTAACAAAAACCGAAATTGCAGAAGGCTCAAATAACACTAAATGCAAAATGATGAATTAAATAGAATTTTATAACTAAATGAAGACATCGGTTTTCAATCGATAACATTAAAACGATTATAGTTATCGAATATTTGAAACAAACTCGATCGAATCGTACTATACACGAACTTCCAAAAAATTGAAAAATTGAATTGAAAATTTGAAGTCTCTAGCTCTTATATCTTCTGAGATCGACGCGTTCAAACATACGGACAGACGGACACACGGACAGACAGACAGACGGACAGGGCTAAATCGACTCGGCTTCTCTCCCTGATCAAGAATATATATACTTTGTGGGGTCTGCCACGCCTCCTTCTGCCTGTTACATACATTTTCACAAAACCATTATACCCTTTTTTCCCATTTTCAATGGGTTCACGGTATAAAAAGACTTCGTTGTCGGCCAGCTGAGTGTTGAAGATCCACGAGTTGTTGTTGTTTTATGATTTATATACACCAAGCCCCTTTTGTCAGGACATTTTTGGCGCCCCCGGGTGGACTCTTCAACAGCAGGTGACATCGGTGGATTACATACAGGAGGATTACATGGATTGCGCTAATAATCAGACATTGACCTCTGTCTGCCCTCGAATTTGACGAACATAGAGTCAAAGCGGAGCCAGAGAGTTCAGCCTCTGTGTAAAGTAAGAAACTAAAAAACCGTTTCACACAGCTTTGCCGCCTTTTGTGCTCAGATCGATCTCTTAAACTCTTCGCTAGTTGCCTATTATTGGTCGCACAATCGTTGTTGTGTGCGCTCTCGCTTGCGAAGATAGAGCGCTGATACATTGTTGTTGCTATCCGCTCTTCGTCGTCGTTGCACTCCCCGTTGCGCTCTCGTTGCGCGCTTCAAACTTGTATGAGTGCATGCTCAGCGCTCACCAGCTTTTGTTGTCCGATGTTGTGAAGTTCGGCTGTGCATTTGCGCTCCCCGTTGCGCTCTCGTTGTGCGCATCAAACTTGTATGAGTGCATGCTCGGCACTCACCAGCCACTGCCCGTTGCGCTGATCGTTGCGCGCATCAGACGTGTATGAGTGCATGCTCGGCACTCACCAGCTCTTGTTGTCCGCTGTTGTGAAGTTCGGCCTTGCATCTGTGCCCCAACTTGCGTGATTCGTTGTGCGCATCGAACGTGTATGAGTGCAGGTTCGACACTCGCGATCAAACAGTGGGTGGTTGTATTAGCTGAATAACTTACAGGTATATGTTACAATCGTTAGTAGCAGCCCATATATAACTAGCTAGCGTATAACACATAGAGCATCGACCGAACGCAGTGGATATTATTCTAGGAAATGTTGAGCCCAGTAGTCTCTCGCCTTATCAACTGATCAAAATAGTCGTTGTGTGTGTGTGTGTGTGTGTGTGTGTGTGTGTGTGTGTGTGTGTGTGTGTGTGTGTGTGTGTGTGTGTGTGTGTGTGTGTGTGTGTGTGTGTGTGTGTGTGTGTGTGTGTGTGTGTGTGTGTGTGTGTGTGTGTGTGTGTGTGTGTGTGTGTGTGTGTGTGTGTGTGTGTGTGTGTGTGTGTGTGTGTGTGTGTGTGTGTGTGTGTGTGTGTGTGTGTGTGTGTGTGTGTGTGTGTGTGTGTGTGTGTGTGTGTGTGTGTGTGTGTGTGTGTGTGTGTGTGTGTGTGTGTGTGTGTGTGTGTGTGTGTGTGTGTGTGTGTGTGTGTGTGTGTCATAATATATTCAACCTATGTCACAAGACTTTCAGAAAAACCAGGCATTCATCGAGCCTTTCCTACGCGTACATACATAATTGGCATCTAAACATAAGCGTACAGAAAAGGGGGCGTCGATCTCAGCTACTTACGTTCTCGCATGCTGTGCGACATGAGCCAAAGACCTGATTGCAACATGTGAAGACGTCTGCAAATATAAAAAAAAAATTAAATACAAAACATTCAATTTTTATACCCTGAACCCATTGAAAATGGGAAAATCAGGGTATAATGTTTTTGTTGGAGGGCGTATGTATGTAACAGGCAGAAGGAGGCGTGGCAGACCCCATAAAGTATATATATTCTTGATCAGGATGACAAGCCGAGTTGATATAGCCATGTCCGTCTGTCCGTCTGTCCGTCCGTCTGTCCGTATGTATGAACGCGTCGTTCTCAGAACCTACAAGAGCTAGAGACTTGAAATTTATTATGTAGGTTCCTGTATATCACGAAAAGATCGAGTTTGTTTCAGAAATTCGATAACTGTTATCGTTCTATTGTTATCGATTAAAAACGAAAATCTAAATTAAGCTAAAAAATTCTATCTAATTCATCTTTCTAGCTAGAGTAGCTGTTATTTGGGTCTTACGCAATTTAGGTTTTTGTTAAATTTTGGGTGCCACGCCCCCTTCGCCTCAAATTTGTAACTCCCGTATATCAAATACTAGAGACTTGTGCTTTGGTACATACATACATATGGATGACATGATCACGCCCAACTAGTTTGATCAAAATCGTTACTCTAGAAAAAAAGTTATTAAACATTTAATTTCCCATAGCATTGCCATGCAAAGCAGCCAAAGAACAGCTGACGCACCGACTGGCGTGTGTGTGTGCGTGCGCCTGTGCGTGTGTGTGTATGTTTGGCTTGTAATGAACATATTTGTATATTCTTATGTATATTAAAGAAACGGAGATTGCGTGGAATTGCGGTTCTGCGCAGGGTTCAGGGTTGTAAAGGTACGTTTTTCCAGCTGGGGCAGACTCAGCCTGGCCCAGGGTCACCTACAAGATAATTTATAGGATGCTGGGACGCGCTAGGGTAGGGGACGGGAAATACGGCAACTCACGGCCGCTGGCGGAGCTGCTCTCGCCTGGGAATAGCGCGACAACGATCGCTGCACCGCGCCGGTCAACTTTGGCTGCGGCAGCAGGTTCGAACTTGCCCGCTGGTCTTACACTCTGACGGACAAAGCACGAACGTAGGGGATCTAGCGTTCGTTAGCACTTATGCAAATGTTTCTCCAAAATTAAAACGCAAAGATTTCGGTTTCTCCTTTATTTCACTTATCTAACTCACGGTTCCTCGACCTTCCTCCCGTGTCTCCTTTTCTGGTATCTCCTCCCTTGTCTTCTTCCACTTGCCTCACTTTTTCACTTTTCACTTTCACGTCTTGGCGGCGATACGCCCTCACCTTCTCACAACTTACTCCAGACTCCCTCACCTTTTCGCGGTCACACTCTGACTGCCCTACTCGCCCTTCGGACGATCGCGCGCCGACCTCGGCAATGCAATTTGTCGCGGCCGCAACTTCTCACCACGAAGCTCTCAATTTGCCGCGGCGCGCCTAGCTACATTGCCGATCATCGGCGCGCATATAAAGGGGGTTCGCCTTCTAACTTAAACCTAATAAGGGCGGGCCCTCCATTGGTCGCCTCTGCGCTCCATTGCGCCTACACCTAATCTTCATAGTTCATCTCCTAATCAAATCTCTTACTCACTATACTTATTAACTATACAAAATCAACTTATGACTAGCTTACTACTAAATGTGAGGCGGCAGATTTATCGCCGCCTTACACCCCCCCCTTTCTTCGGGCAACTTTCTATGCCCGCCTCCTCCAGCAACGCAGCACGTCTCGGTGGGGCCTTCCGCCTGTCCCTCGTCGTCCGTAAGTCCCGCGTCGTCTTCACTTCCGGCTTGGAAAAGTGGCTTTAACTGCGCCACGCTGGCCACCCTTCTCTTGCGCTCGCCCTCCCTCGCGAGTCGCACGACATCGGGGGAAACAAATCTGATGATCCGGTATGGGCCGTCAAACTTCGGGGCCAATCTCGCTGCGAAGCGTCCAGCTGCGTTGGACAGCTGGCGCTGACGCAGCAGGACTAGGGACCCGACCGTGGGCCTCCACTCGCGCCTGCGAAGATTGTAGTACCGCCCTTGGTCCCACTTCCACTTGACGCCTTTCTTCAGGAGTGACGTCATCGGTTGCACCAGGGATGCGAAGTCAGGTACGAAACGCCTGTACCACGACGCCATCCCCAAACACTGCCGCAGCTCTTTGTGATTCGAGGGAGCTGGGAGTTTCCGGAACGCCTCAACCTTGAACGGATCCGTACTAATTCCCTCCCCCGTCACTACATGCCCCAGATAGACCGACCTTTCTTTAAAGAAGCTGCATTCCTTGCGATTAACTTTGAGGTTGGCTTCTCTCAGCCTCCTAAACACCTCCTTCAAGTTAGCCATATGCTGATCCTTATCGGCGCCTATCAACACCATATCATCCAGATATGCGAACGCGTGCGGCTCTATCTCCGGCCCTGTAACCTTGTCGATCGTCCTCTGAAACGTTGCCCCAGTCGAGTGCAACCCAAATGGCATCACCCGCCATTGACACAAACCCCGCCCTGGCACAGTGAACGCCGTGCATTCCTTACTGTCTGCCGCCATCGGGATCTGCCAATAACCGTTCTTTGGATCTAGCGTCGAGATGACACGCGCGTGACGCGACCTCTCGAGGATGTAATTGATCCGAGGGACTGGATAAGCGTCGGGTATCGAATTAGCGTTCAGCTGCCGATAGTCGATGCACATGCGCCGTTCCCCTGTCTCCTTCTCCACCAAGACTATTGGCGCACTGTGCGGACTCCTAGGCGGCTCGATCGCTCCAATTCGAAGCAGCTCCTCCACCTGTTCGTCAATCACCTTCTGCATAGCGGGATTCTCGGGATTATCCCTCTGCTTCAGAGGTCTATCATCCCTCATCCGGATGCTATGCTCGCCGACGTGGGCCACCCCTTCGAGGTGCTCGGACAGTGCCAGCTCGTCCTCGAGGAATCTCTTTATTTCGCTTCCTAGATCAGCCGGACACCCCGCACCCCCTGCGGTCGTCTCCACCTCGTCCCCGCATACGATCCTCCTTGCCTCCGGCGAGCGCTCACCAATCGCCTGCTCTGTTGCGGTCTCTTTTCCGTTTGTCGTCTCTGCACCGCTACATTCACCCTCTGGCGGCGTCATCCTGGGGCTTGGCTTCCTCCTCCTCGGTCGTCGTGCAGGCGTCTCCCGTCTTTCTCTCGGGGCACCCTCTAACGACGTATCCTTGGAGATGGATGGCAACTCCTTCCCCGATGGCGCGGCTTCAGTCCTCATATGTAGCTCGGCGCATCCACAGCGCACGGTCGTCCCTACGGCGGCCAGGGAATCCATCCCGAGGATGACCTGGTCCAACATGGTAGGCATGATGAGTAGTGCTATCTGCGCGGCCCTGCCGGCAAGATCCACCTGCACTCTCATCAGCTTCCTCACTTCCACCGACGACCCGTCCGCCAGCCTGATGCGCGACCGCACCTCCTCAACCTTTCCCGTGATCGCCTTCCTCCGCACGCAGTCCTCGCTCATGAAGCTACGACTGGCCCCTGTGTCGACCGTAGCGTCCATCTCGCGACCGGCGATCCTGACTCGTGCGACGATCCGGCCTTCCCTTACAACTAACGGAGACTCACGCCCCCCTTTTAAGATCGGTTGGCATCGCCCCTTCTCTGTGGGAGGACGCCCTTCTCTGTTTCCCGCGTCTGTTCGGCAACAGCGGTCTCGCGTGTCGACCCCTGCCTCCCCGCATTGTTGGCCGAAGACCACCCGCTCGTTAGGGCAGTCCCGCGCAAAATGACCTGGCTGCGAACATCGGAAACACACGCGCCGCGCGTCAGAGCCAGTTCGGTTCTCTGGAGCCATCGTCCGATGCATGGCTTCGGCCGGCCTCGCGCCGGTCGACATCGAATTCCCGACCCTCGGCTCGCCTGACCGTTGCTCCATCGGCTGAGATCGGAACGGGTTGTTCGGTCGCGTCTCCGGCGGATTGACCCAATCACCACCTGCCCGAGTCGAGCCTGACTTCTGGCCCACTCTTCGCGTCTCTTCCCCGAATTCTGCCCTCTGCTCCCTTACGCATTCATATTCCGCAGCCAATTGCGTCAGCTGGGACAGAGACGAGAAATCTTGGCGCCGCACATACATCCGATACTCAGGAGCCGTATTCTCATACACTCGATACAACTCCTGAGCCGGACTGTAGTTGGCGTGGCGCATCAATACCCTGATCTCCACCAAGTAGTCCTTGAAGGCCTCGCCTCTCCGCTGCCTTCGCCCCCTAATCTGATCCTCGAGGCGCTCGAAATATTGTGGGGGCATGAAGAAATCTAGAAATTCGGTCCGGAATCTACCCCAAGATGCACTCCTCAACCCGCTGGTCAGGAACCATTTCGCAGCCTTATCCACCAGCACCTCGCTTACCACCCTAGGTAGGTTATCGAGCTCGATGCCATACGTGATGGCTCTCTCCTCCAAAATCTCGAGGAAGCCCAACGGATCCGTCTGGCCGTCGTAGCACATGCCCCACCTCCGGACCTGTTCGGCTTCGCACCTATGCGGCCGACCTCCGTGCTCCACGTAAGCCATCGGCACTCGCGAACCTACCTCCGAGTCCGCGCGTAACCCCCGGTCGTTGGTCGCGACCTTGGGTTCCCCTCGCGCATCGTTAACCCGAATCTCGGGCACATCGTTGCCCCCCGGGGGCCTCGGACCGAATGTCGGGGCCGGGATATGTCCATACAGCTGTGATTTCCTTAAGTCGGGTTCGGACTTACGGCAAGATTGATGCCCAAGTCCCGACACGGCACCTCCCAGACTGGGCTCCAGCGCCTTGGCATCCAGGGATTCTAATTCGGCTAGCCGGGCCCAGACCTCTGCGGAATGGCCACCGCCTTGGATGAAGCTAGCTAAGCGTCTACGCAGCTCCTCTACCCGGCCGTCTTTCTCTAGCCCGAACTCTTGGGCCACAGACATCAACTCCTCTTTCCGCCTTAGGTACACCCAACGGACGCCCACCCCCGGATTCTGACATTCGCTCGGATCCATGGTCGTGTTAGTGAGAATTTTTACTTATTAAAAAAAATTTATTTTTACTCTATTTATTTTTATTTAATTGCCTTTATGTAATTTTATTTAAAAAATAAAAAAATATATATATATATATATATATTTTTTTTATTTACTTAAATTTTTATTTTACTTTATTTAATTTTATTTATTATTATTTTTTTTTTTTTTAATTAATTTTAATTTTATTTATTTAAATTTTATTTAATTTTATTTATTTAAATTTTCGTTTATTTAAATTTTATTTAATTTATTATTTATCTTTATTTAATTTTATTTATTTAAACTTTTATTTATTCGGATTTTGATTTTATTTCCATTTATTTTATTTCACTCACTTTACCATGGCCCTCGGCCCACTGTTCCCCACACTCGCTGTGCAAATTTCGAGCCACCGCGCACCGAAATTTCCCCACTTGTTTGCGTGGTCTCGACCCACGGTCAGCCTCTCGCTCTCCGACACACGCACCGCTATCAGCCAACGGCACCGACAATGCTCTCCCTCGCACGCCGATCACAAGCGTGTCTTCGCTTGTCGCGTCACTTCTGTGTGTGTGTGTGTGTGGCTGGCTGCCGTCGCTCGCTTGGCCACGGCTTCACTCTCTCGCTCTCTTTCCCTTTGCGCTCGCCCTTCGTTGCTGGGCTCGAGTGCATTCACACGCGTCGGCCGTCTCTTCTTTCTCCTCCTATTCCACTGTTCTTCTTTTCGACTTATGAGCGCTAGCTCGAACGCTCACTGCCGAAATTTTCGGCACCTCTTCCCCCGCCCGTTTTACTTACGTCTCTTATGCCTACAATTGCAATTGGCGCGCCAATTCGATCAAACTGCACGCCAGAAATCTTAGAGTTCTGGGCCGATTATGCGCGTATGTATGCGCGTATTTATTTGGGCACACGATGCGGGGCTTTATGCCGCCCGTGTACCACACTCCCCTACGTCCCAGGGTCCCTGCTCGGGCGCCACTTGTAAAGGTACGTTTTTCCAGCTGGGGCAGACTCAGCCTGGCCCAGGGTCACCTACAAGATAATTTATAGGATGCTGGGACGCGCTAGGGTAGGGGACGGGAAATACGGCAACTCACGGCCGCTGGCGGAGCTGCTCTCGCCTGGGAATAGCGCGACAACGATCGCTGCACCGCGCCGGTCAACTTTGGCTGCGGCAGCAGGTTCGAACTTGCCCGCTGGTCTTACACTCTGACGGACAAAGCACGAACGTAGGGGATCTAGCGTTCGTTAGCACTTATGCAAATGTTTCTCCAAAATTAAAACGCAAAGATTTCGGTTTCTCCTTTATTTCACTTATCTAACTCACGGTTCCTCGACCTTCCTCCCGTGTCTCCTTTTCTGGTATCTCCTCCCTTGTCTTCTTCCACTTGCCTCACTTTTTCACTTTTCACTTTCACGTCTTGGCGGCGATACGCCCTCACCTTCTCACAACTTACTCCAGACTCCCTCACCTTTTCGCGGTCACACTCTGACTGCCCTACTCGCCCTTCGGACGATCGCGCGCCGACCTCGGCAATGCAATTTGTCGCGGCCGCAACTTCTCACCACGAAGCTCTCAATTTGCCGCGGCGCGCCTAGCTACATTGCCGATCATCGGCGCGCATATAAAGGGGGTTCGCCTTCTAACTTAAACCTAATAAGGGCGGGCCCTCCATTGGTCGCCTCTGCGCTCCATTGCGCCTACACCTAATCTTCATAGTTCATCTCCTAATCAAATCTCTTACTCACTATACTTATTAACTATACAAAATCAACTTATGACTAGCTTACTACTAAATGT
>JAWNPL010000085.1:0-144516 GCA_035047545.1 Drosophila paranaensis | reverse complement strand
ATTTCCAGTAAATCAAAAGCTTAAGTCTCTGTATCGAAGTTCAATTTCGCAACTGCTCATGAAATTGCTTCTTTTGAAATCAACGTGCCACTGAATTATTTTCAACAATTTGCGACGCCAAATTTTGACCTCCTCATATATTTGTGCATGAACTTAAGCATAAGAGTCGAAATAGGCTGGCTCCGGTTTTGATGAACCCTTCCCCGGTACAATCTTCATCTAATACTGTGCAAAAAACAAATAACAGTTCAACCTGCTTCACAGATCTTCTTAATATATCAAAACGATCGGGGCCTGAATTCTAAACTCAGAAGGCTTCTTTTTGGGTAGTTTCAGTGTTCGTTTTGATATTATCGCCCTGACGGAAACGTGGTTATGTTTATAATAGTGAGATTTTCTCGAATGATTTCACTATATACAACATATGGCTTGCATTAAAGAAATATATGGATATGTAAAGGATAATGATTTCTTTCTGGTGTTGGGTGACTTTAATATACCGAACACTTCTTGGATTTCTAATCCTAGTTCAAGCTCCCTTATTACTACAATAGATCATTTTTTCTTTGATGAATTACTTTCTATTTCTATATCTCAGATGAATTCAATCTCAAATCATCAGAATCGATGGCTTGATCTGGTTTTTATTAATGATGACTCTTGCATTAATGTTTCCTTTTTGTTTACCTGCGGATATTTACCATCCTAAATTGGAGGTATCTCTGTCCCTAAGTACTCCTCCAATTTGAGAACCTACTCCATCCAAACAACGTTGTTATAATAAGTGCAATTTTGCTTTGCTTAACCAACTTATTAGTGCAACTGATTGGTCTACGTTTTATGATTCCGTTGATGTTAATTGTGCAACAACTATTTTCTATAGAATTTGAAACTCTCTTATTGATGAGTGTGTTCCTATGTGTCTCCCTAGGCCATTTTCTAATGAACCTCCATGGTTTACCCAGACGCTTTCTAATTTAAGAAACATTAAGTCTAAATGTTTTAAAAATTTTAAAAAGTGTAGCTCCACTATTAACTGGTCTAAATATTCCATAGCCAAGTCGAATTTTAACATATTAAATTCCCGTTGTTATGAGAATTACCTTTTGCATTGTAAAAGGCAGTTTGCTCGTGACCCTAAAAAATTTTATTCCTTTGTGAACTTGAAACGTAAGTCTTCTACAGTGCTTATCATAATGATAAGACACTGCGGATGCAGCGTCGCGGCGGTCCCAGGCACTGATAGGCCAATACGTGGATTAAGGCACGCAGATCTCGGCGATCGTAGCCATCGGAGCAGAGCTGCAAAAGGCTACGATCGATACGGGAGCCACCAGCAGTTTCGTGAGTGAGAAATTGACAGGCAGGCTCCGAGGATTTGGTGTGCTGCGCCCAACAAGAAGGCGCATCCGGTTAGCGGACGGCAGTTGTTGTCAAGTGGAGGCAGCATTGGAGTTGGAGATCAGGCTGGAGGCACAGCAGGTCGTCATGCCACTGCTCATTTTGCCAGGCGTGATCGATGATCTGGTGCTTGGCTGGGATTTCTTATCCTTGAGTCTGAGGATCGGGCCCAGAGATGCGCTGCCCAGCGAGTCAGGGGAGGCGAAGTTGTCAGTGGCAGTCGCCAGTGTGGAAGTGAAGCCCAGAAGCCAAATGGAGGCGAATCCAGAACCGGCACGCCCACTTCATGAGGAGGTGGAAGTGGACGCGTTCCTGAGGCGGGAATTGATCAAATTCCAGCAGATTAAGGGCACCACTGACATCACCGAGCACCGGATCACGATGATATTTTCCGAAGAACCCGATGATGCAGGCGGAAATCAACAGCCAGTTGGATGAGCTGCTGGCCAGAGGATGCATAGAACCCTCGAAAAGCCCACACAGCGCTCCCATAGTGATGGTGCGGAAGAAGAACGGCAAATGCCGGCTTTGCGTGGACTTTCGACAACTCAACAGCCGGTATATGTACATATACATATACATATACACCATATTCTGGACCAGTTTCGAGATGCTCGCCACGTAACGAGCCTGGACTTGAAGGATGGGTATTGGCAGATACCCCTGGCGGGGTATGGCCGACCACTAACGGCATTTACAGTCCCAGGAAAGGGGCTGTTCCAGTGGAAGGTGATGCCGTTCGGCCTTCATTCAGCCCCAGCGACGTTCCAGAGGGCTCTGGATCAAGTCATTGGCCCAGAGATGATACCGCATGCTTTTGCGTACCTCGATGATATCATCGTCATTGGGAGGACATATGAACAACCTGCGAGAACCAACCAATTTGAAGATCAACATCGACAAGTGCGATTTCTTCAAAAAGGAGCTGAAGTATCTGGGCCACAAGGTGACGGAAAATGACATCCGTACGGATCCAGAAAAGGTTGCCGCGTTGCGGAAGTTAAGCTCCCCGCAAACGTGAAGGAGTTGCGACAATATGTGTGCGTGGCATCCTGGTATCGCCGCTTTGTGCCGGATTTTGCGACCACAGTACACCCACTCAGTGTACTCTTGAAGAAAGGTGTCAAGTGGGAGTGGACCGAGGAGCGTCAGAGGGCTTTTGATACAGTAAAGGCCAAACTGACGGAATCACCAGTTTTGGCATGCCCGGATTTTTCGAAGCCGTTCTGCTTACAAATGGATGCGAGCAACTATGGGCTCGGCGCAATTCTGACGCAAACTTCAGAGGATGGAGAGAGGGTCATCTCCTAAGATGCCAGACTTCATAGGCGGGGAATATATACAGGCACATTCCTCATCAAGCTGGCCATGAAGATGTGGTTGCATGGAAGCTATGCGTGCCGAGCGAGCAGCGCAAGCAGGTTCTGGAAGAGAACCACGATGCGGCCACCGCTGGTCACCTGGGAAGCCGGATAACGATTGCTCGAGTGGCAGCAAGATACTACTGGCCCGGTATGTATCGAGACATACGAGGATACGTGCAGCGCTGGATATGTCAGCGCAACAAGGCCAGTCAACTCCAGGCGGCCGGCCAGATGCGTACCTCGATGATATCATCGTCATTGGGAGGACCCGCCAGGAGCATATGAACAACCTGCGAGAGGTGTTCCGGCGGCTGAGAGCTGCCAATTTGAAGATCAACATCGACAAGTGCGATTTCGTCAAAAAGGAGCTGAAATATCTGGGCCACAAGGTGACGGAACATGGCATCCGTATGGACCCAGAAAAGGTTGCCGCGATTGCGGAACTTAAGCCTCCCACAAACGTGAAGGAGTTGCGACAATATGTGGGCGTGGCATCCTGGTATCGCCACTTTGTGCCTGATTTTGCGACCACAGTACACCCACTCAATGCGCTCTTGAAGAAAGGAGTCAAGTGGGAGTGGAGCGAGGAGCGTCAGAGGGCTTTTGACACTGTAAAGGCCAAGCTGACAGAATCACCAGTTTTGGCATGCCCGGATTTTTCGAAGCCGTTCTGCTTACAAATGGATGCGAGCAACTATGGGCTCGGCGCAATTCTGACGCAAACTTCAGAGGATGGAGAGAGGGTCATCTCCTATGCCAGTCGGACACTGAATAGCGCGGAGCTGAACTATTCAGCAGTGGAAAAACAATGCCTAGCGATCATCTGGGGCATCCGAAGGTTGAGGCCTCACTTGGAAGGCTATCACTTCGTGGTGGTGACCGATCACATGGCGCTGAAGTGGCTCAACTCCATTGAGAGTCCTTCAGGCAGAATCGTTAGATGGGCATTGGAGCTACAACAATTTGACTTCGAGATCCGGCACAGGAAGGTCAAGCAAAATGTAGTAGCCGATGCTCTGTCGCGACAGCTTCTGGAGGAAGAAGTTTGGCGCTTTGTCGCAGGCAAAAGCCAATCAGCTGGGACGGGATGTCGTTGGATGGCTAAGCTTCGCCGAGACCTCCACCAAAACGCACAGAAGCTGCCAGACTACCGGGAAGAGGCAGGGAATGTATACAGGCATATTCCTCATCAAGCTGGCCATGAAGATGAGGCTGCATGGAAGCTATGCGTGACGAGCGAGCAGCGCAAGCAGGTTCTGGAAGAGAACCACGATGCGGCCACCGCCGGTCAACTGGGAAGCCGAAAAACGATTGCTCGAGTGGCAGCAAGATACTACTGGCCCGGTATGTATCGAGACGTGCGAGGATACGTGCAGCGCTGGATATGTCAGCGCTACAAGGCCAGTCAACCCAGATCCCTGAGGAGCCATGGGTGACGGTGTGCGCCGACTTTGTCGGACCGCCACCCAGGTCGAAGCACGGTAACACCAGCGATCAACGTTGTTGGCCTCGTCCCAACCTCTACCAGAGTTGACACTGGCCGTCAACAGCAGGTTCTCGGCCTCTACAGGGTATTCCGCAACCTTCCTCACTCAAGGGCGTGAGCCAAGGTTGCCTAAGGCTTTGTTCGACGCACGGACTGTGGGAACAGGCCAGGCAACACAAGCACCCACGGAGAGAGCCACCAAATTGCCCGAAGTGTACCCGATTGTAAGGCGAAATCTGGAAAAGGCGGCTCAGGATCAGGCGCGGCATTACAATCTGAGGCGGCGATAGTGGAAGCCGGCCATAGGGACAGGGTGTGGGCGAAAGAGCGCCACCTGTCTAATTCCACTGAAGGATTTGCGGCAAAACTGGCTCCACGATACGGAGGACCGTATTGATGGCCAGTGGTCGGCTTCATCTCGCCGATCACATGCCGAATCAAGGCGGAGACCAATAAGCACAGCCGGACAGCTCATGTGTCGGATCTGAAGCCATATCAGGCAGAGGCGGATGAGTCTGAGCCCACTAAATAAAAAAAAAAAGGGTGAATACAGATAGCTATGTATGTAATAAATACATATATGCACACACAAACATATTCATACACATGTACACCAGTAAATAGCTCCCACTGATAATTCGCGCGCTGATATTCTTATTGCTCTTGCGCTCTTGCCGATTTGATGAATTTTGTTTTGTAATAATTATCCCATAATTTAACAAAAATTTTATAACAAAATCGGGTGGTAACAACAACAAAAATAATTTTATAACAAAATCGGGTAGTAACAATAACAACCATACACATACATATATGCAGAACCCTCTTTAAATGAAGAACGTCTGATCGGTTTGAATGTTAGTTCTCTACTGATTTATTTTGTATGTCTTTTCTTAGATCTATGTATATAAATTATTCCAAGTACGCAGTCTCGTCTCTTGAGTCTGCGTTGGTGTAGAGGAAGATAAGGGTGTGCGGTATTGGGTTGGTAACTCCTCCCTCCCCAAAGTGAAGCGAAGGTCATATCGACTGAAGTTCGTTGGTTTCAGTCGTTTGTCTTGAGCGTAGTTGGTAGCTCTTCTGGTTGTGATTTGTGAGGTAGGGGCTGCCGAGACCAACTCAACAAATGAAGATGTCCATAATGCGGGAATATGTTGTTGTGTGTGATCCTTTATCCTGATCCTTTATGATAGTAAATCCTTGAGTTTTTAAATAGTGAGAGGTTTTCTAGCATGTGTTACAAAAATATGTCAATGGTTGGTTTTATTTTAATTTTTTTTTTTATTTTGGATTTATGGATTTTTTGTAATCGTGTGGTAATTAGTGTGTTACCATTGTCTCGTAGGACTTTGTATTTAGAAAATCGTGGTGTTAATTTATTTCTTCGATTTTCTTTTCTGAGTATGGTATCATTAGTGGAGAATCGTTGTGGGGGTTTCCTGTCCGCGTTGAGTTTGTCTAGTCTGTTAATTTATTTCTTCGATTTTCTTTTCTGAGTATGGTATCATTAGTGGAGAATCGTTTTGGGGGTTTCCTGTCCGCGGTGAGTTTGTCTAGTCTGTTAATTTATTTATTCGATTTTCTTTTCTGAATATGGTATCATTAGTGGACAATGGTTTTGGGGGTTCCCTATCCGCGTTGAGTTTGTCTAGTCTGTTTTTAGTATTAATTTCTAGTATTCTTTTTACTTCGTAGTATAATTTCGATTGGTAAGTGTTTAACTTTTGTAAATATTCGTGTTCAGTGTCATATTTGATTGTTTCGTTAAATATGTGAGTACGTCCAGTGAAAAGTTCAAAAGGTGTGTATTTTGTGGATGAATGTATAGCATTATTGTATGTAAGGAGTGTTTCTGACAGAGTTTCTTCGTGATTGTTCATTTGTTTGTTCCTCTTTTTATACCCTGAACCCATTGAAAATGGGAAAAAAGGGTATAATGGTGTTGTGAAAATGTATGTAACAGGCAGAAGGAGGCGTGGCAGACCCCACAAAGTATATATATTCTTGATCAGGGAGAGAAGCCGAGTCGATTTAGCCCTGTCCGTCTGTCTGTCTGTCCGTCTGTCCGTATGTTTGAACGCGTCGATCTCAGAAGATATAAGAGCTAGAGACTTCAAATTTTTTTTGGAAGTTCGTGTATAGTACGATTCGATCGAGTTTGTTTCAAATATTCGATATCTATAATCGTTTTAATGTTATCGATTAAAAACCGATATCATTTAGTTATAAAATTCTATTTAATTCATCTTTCTAGCTAGAGTCTTCAAATTTTGCATTTAGTGTTATTTGAGCCTTCTGCAATTTCGGTTTTTGTTAAATTTTGGATGCCACGCCCTCAAATTGCCCCTTCGCCTCAAATTGCTAAATCACGTATTTCAAGTACTAGAGACTTGTGCTTTGGCACATACACACTTATGAATGTCATGATCACGCCCCACAAATTTGATCAAAATCTTTCGACTAGAAACAAAGTTATTAAACATTTAATATCTCATATTATCGGCGTCTTGCAGCAGGAGCAGCAGCGAAGCTGATGAGTCATAATGCAGAGTTAGCAGATTGTGTGTTGGTGCGTGCGTCTGTGTGTGTGTTCTTGTGCGTGCGTCTGTGTGTGTGTGTATGTATTGCTTGCTACATATGTACATACATATAAAAGTAACGGAGAATGTTAGCGGCTCTTAGGAATCGCAGTTCTTCGCAGGGTTCAGGGGATCTCTTTGTCGAGCAGTCTCGACTAGAGCACTCTTACTTGTTTAATTCTGTGATTATTCTATATATTTCGGTGAGTGTTGAGTGTAAACGTTCTACTGAGGAGTTGCTGGATGATTGCTGAAAGGAAGTTGTATGACATTTTATATTATATTGAATACAGAAGTCTTTAAATATGTTGCCCGAAAATTCTGCTCCTTGGTCGTAGGTGAGCTTTTTAGGTAACCCGAAAAGGCTAATGAAATGCTTTAAGAATTTAAGAACCATGTTGGATATGGGATATGCGTATGTGGGATATGATAATTTGTCAATCAGTGTTAGGTTGTAGGTCTTATTAATTGTATAAATGTCTATATGGATAACATCCATTGGTTTGCAAGGGGTTTCTGGTACTTGAAAGGGTGGTTTTTGTGGTTGTCTGTCATATTCAGTATGATGTCTTTATTAAAGTTTGGTTCTGTTATGGTGTGTCTTTGTTTATTTTTGAAAGGTACGGAAACTTTATGGGTTGCAGGTAGTCCTTCCGTTAGGATAATTTGTAAAGTAAAATCGTTCAATGGTTTATCAACTGTTCAAATGTTGTTTGAAGATATTTGATCGTTGTTTTCCGAATTTTCTATTTCTATAACGTTAATTTTTACGTCTGGTTCGGGTTGTGTACGACTTAAGGCATCTGCAAACACGGTCTGAGAGCCTTTTTTGAACAGAAATTGGTATTCATATTCCAGTCGTAACTTCCACCGTGCGACTTTGTCGTTGGTTGAAAGTGATCCTGTATTCCACGTAAGTGGTTTGTGATCAGAAACTAAAATAAATTTTTTTCCGAACAAATAAGGACTAAAATGTTTTAGCGCCCAATGGACTGCGAGCATTTCTTTTTCTGTAGTTGAATAGCGAGTTTCTTCGTTGTATAGTGTGGCATAAGCGATTGGTTTGTCGTTTCCTGATAATTTTTGTGATAAAACAGAGCCGATGTCATAATTGCTTGCATCGGTTGTTAATATGAAAGGTTCGTTGAAATTTGGGTAAGTTAATATTAGATTGTTACAGAGTAATGTTTTACAGAATTGGAAGGTGTTGCGATATTCGTTATCAATAGTAATTGGTTTTGTATCTTTTAATTGTTGAGTTAGTGATTTCGTTATACGAGCACAATCTTTAATAAATTTCCTATAATAACCGAAATTTCCTAAATAACCGTCCTAAGAATGATTTAATTTGTTTTCTATTTTTTGGTAGTGGGAATTCTTGGATGCTTCTTATTTTATCGGGATTTGGTCTGACCACGTCTTGAGTTACAATATGACCAAGAAAATTAACTTCTTTCCGTAGAAAGACAGACTTAGAAATTTGAAGTTTAAAGTTAGCGAATCTGAGCCTATCGAATATTTTTTTTATGTCTATCATGTGTTGTTGTAGGGATGGTGAGAAGATTATTATGTCGTCGAGGTATACTAGGCAAATAGAACCTATAAGTTCTCGAAGGACGTAATACATCACTCTTTGGAATGTCGCAGGTGCATTTTTCAGCCCGAATGGCATTCGCACGAATTCGAAATGGCCACCTTCAACTGTGAAAGCTGTTTTGCTTCTATCTTCTTTGTACATTTCAATTTGGTGAAATCCACTTGCTAGGTCGAGAGTTGTGAAAGAAGTGGATTTACCTAGTTGGTCAAGGATATCGTTTATATTTGGACTTGGATAGCGGTCTGAAATGATTTTTTCATTTAGTTTACGATAGTCTATCACTAATCTCCATTTTTGTTTTTCCGGGGAGTTTGATTTCTTTGGGACGACCCAAACTGGAGCGCTCCAAGGGGAGTAACTTGTTTTGATTATATTTTGTGTGAGCATTGAGTTTATTTGTTCTTTAACTTCTTGTTTTAAGGTGTATGGGTAACGATACTGCTTTACAAAAACTGGCGTATTGTCTGTTGTATGTATGTGATGCGTTATATTGCTGGAAAATGTTAATTCTTGATTATCGTCATAAAAAAGGTCAGTGTAGTTGTTGCAAAGCTGTATAAGTGCTGTTTTTTCTTCTACATTTAGATGCTCTGTAATTAATGTAAAATTTTGTTTTTGATTATTTTGGATAGTTGAGTTATCTGAGGTCATAGTGTTTATTCATTTATTTATATCAAAAAAATTATCTGTGTCATGCGGAATGGTTTCTAATGGCTGTTCTAGCATAATTTCTGGTCTTCGGGAAAATTGTTAACGACTTCTATTAGACTAAATCCGTTTAATGAGGTGTACAATCCTCCAGATATTTCTAAATGTTTATTATAATTTTTTTGTTGACTATAGAAGTTGCCTTGTTTTAATTGAACAGGTAGGGTTACTAGAGTTTTTGATGAATCAGGAATGACATGTACTTCAGTATCAGTATCAGTTATCTTGGGTAAAGATTTTTACGAATGATTTCGGTGTTTCTAAGTAAAGACAGGCTATGTTAACGTTGACTTGTAATTTGTTTAGGAAGTCCATTCCTCAAAATGTCCTTTAAAATATGCGTGGAAGTCGAAAAGAAGGAGGTCTATCTCTATTTGTTCTTTAAATTCTGGGAGTGAGTGAATTGTTACTTTTCCCAGAATGGTGTGTTGGTTCAAGACTGTTCGTATAATAATGGGGTTTTCTAGTGTTTTTCGGTCATTGTTAGGGATTAAGGATGGATTTATGAATGAGTTTGTTGACCCTGTATCAATTAAGAATTTTATGGGATAGCCTGTGATTGACGTTATCCAAATGAAAGGCAGTGATGAACCGTGTGTCTTTTTTGTTAAGTATCATTTTGATTCTGGGAGGCATTTTCCCAAAAATTTCCTGTGTCATTTATGTTACAAAGTTCGGATGAAGTTTGTTTGTCATTATTATGTTGTTTGTTCTTATAAGTATTATCTGAATTAAAAGGATTTGGAGGATTATTTCTATTGTGATTATTGGTATACTGTGTAGTTTTTGAGGAATTATCGTAGGTATTTTTCGTATTGTCGTAATTCTTGTGATAAGGTGGATTGTTGTTGGCGTTGTTTGTTGTATTTTGTGAATGTGAATATGTTGTTGTTTGTGGTTTTTTGTAATGGTTAATGATTGGTTTTTGGTAATAAAAATTTTGTTCTATACGGCAATGTTCATAAGCTTCTTCTATATTTTTTAGATTTTTTGATTTTATTAAGGTTTTAAGTGGTTCTTTGAGGCTTACTAAAAATGTATTCAAGCAAATGTCATCGTAAAGTTAAGTTTTGATTTCAGGATCTTGGTTTTTTTGTATCAGAGCTGTCAATTGGGTTTTGACTTTTAAAATACTGTAGAAAAGCTGTCCCATGAAAAAGTTTTCCGGGAATGATTGTATATCACGAATCAACATGGCTTCGCTTTTCTTGCAACCGTAACATTGTGTTAAATTAGCTTTTATATTTTCCCAGTTAAGCTCTGTTTTAGACAGTCTCAGAACGTCACTGGCTCTACCGACAATTTTATTCCTGATAGCTCTTAGGAGGAGTAGGTAGTACGGTGTTCGACTTCTTTAATCAAAATATTTATTTCATCAATGTTGATAATATAGTCTTGCAGTAAGTTAGGGTTTCCGTCAAAGTTAGGTAGTTCTTTAATAAAAGCTAAAATGTCAGTAGGTTTTAATGTTGTCGAGGTATTAGTCATTATGCTATTTGTAGGCGTCAGGTTAGGGGTGGATATCGCGATTGCCAATGATTCTGATGCGTTGCCAGAGTCCATTGGTATGTTAGTAGGATTTGGCAAGAAAATATGTTCTTCGCTTATTTTCCTAGTACTATTACTATTATTATTATTAGTATTATATATAAACTTCTCATAACTATAGATTTTACAAATGTGGCATTTGATAACTTAAAATAAAATTTTGAAAGGAAATACATGTACATATATATTATTATTTTTATTATTGTTGTTGTTTTTCTCAGATATTTACGAGGGTTGAGTGATTTTGTTGGTGTTTTTTTTTTTTTTTTTTTTTTATTTGAAATACATTTTTAATGTATTGGTTGTTATATAACTATTACTGATTTAATTATACTATTTCACGTAGTGATATAGTATATTGGGTTTGTGCACTGTCCGTCCGTCTGTCCGTCTGTCCGTATGAACGCAAACCATTTCGACGCTATTGAAGCTAGAGGCTTGAAATTTGAAATATATACTCGTGTATACCCTGGTCTGATAAAGTGTCAAGATTTTCCCGATACGCCCACTAGGGGCGTGGCAAATCGGAAAATGCATTTTCCTGTATCTCAGAAACACTACTTCTAGAAGGGCTTGTGTGTTGAGATTTTAACTGAACACTTATGTCGACATCCCAAATTCAAAAAGCTATGGCGGATATATCTACGCCCATTGGGGGCGTGGCAAATCGGGTCAAACTGTATCTTCTACAGTTTTAAAGCTAGAACGCCCAAATTTGGCAAGTGAGTTACTGTTACGATCCTATAAAGATCGCCCAAAAAATTTTATGGCCACGCCTACTAGGGGCGTGGCAAATCGGATCTGAATATATAGTGATTTTACTAGTTTCGTTATATTTTGAGCACTATTGATGCTAGAGACTTGAGACTTGGTATATATACTCGGGTTAACATCCCCCAATCGAAAAGGTATGGCGGATATATCTACGCCTTCAGGGGGCGTGGCAACAAATATCAGCTTATATCTCCCACAGTTTTAGTGCTAGAAGCTTCAAAATTGGATGCTAGGTTACTGGGGGCCTCCTCTATCGATTCCTTAAAAGGGGCGTGACATACAGAAAAATACCCTGTAATTTTCGCATTTTTCGAATGTAAGCATCCAAACTTTACAGTTATATTCTTAAACGCCCACTCTATGCACATGCCAAAAATTATTTGTCTACGGCCACTGGGGGCGTGGCAAATCAAAACTGAAACATCTGCAGCTTCTGAGCCAATAACGCGCCACATAATGACTTAGTGACCTTTGTCTTTGATTTGCCAAATTATATATATGTGTTTGAAAAGAATATTTTATTAAAACAAAATAACTAAATAAAGAAAATGTATATCACATTTTCTGAGTTGCCACCTCTCTCATTTTGAGAGTTGCCACCTCTCTTATTTTGAGAGATGCCACCTCTCTCGATTTAGGTGCGTGTTCTTGCTAAGGTAAGGGTTCTAAGCTTCGATTCTAATTGAAACTGTCTGGCTACCTCCAATGAAAAGTTTTAATCTGCAGCTAATTTAAGCGGCGACAGTGGGGATTTAAGGTTAAATTTTAAAAAATGTAATGTGATAGATGCCCCTGTGTGCTGTTGGGGCGTGAAATAGTATTTCGCTGTCGGTTGCGTCCGACAGCAACGTTCTTACTTGTTTTAAATTAATATAATAAATATAATTTCTTCATTGCTTCTCAATAAATCGTCGGCGCTCGCTGGCGCGGAAATTGCGGCGAGCCGTCTTCGACAGTCCGTTTAGGCCGCTTGAACGAATCACCAAGTTTTGCTCACAGTAAGCAGTCGGATTGTAGGTTGGCACATCCGGTTCCTTGTCCCAGTCCTCATCGCAATCAACTAAATCAACGGGCGGCAGCTGGACCGCCTTTGGCAACTCCTCCTTATACATATCCAAGCAGATGCGCTCTGGACATTCCAGAATATGTTTCTATACAGAAAGAAAAAAAAATATTCAAAATAAACCATAAATTATTTGATCTGCCAAAGGAAATTTGCCGACTCACTTCCATAGCTTCCTTGTCAAAACGATGAATAGCATTAAATGGGCAAATCAGCAACTTCACTGTGTTCGGAATTGCGAACGCAGCGCTCCAAATGCTTGGTCAGACGTCCGCGCAGCACAACGTGGCTCTTGTTGTAGGGCCAAGTGACGAAGTCATTGAATGAACCAACAGACGACATTTTATTTTTATTTTAGACAAATATTAAATTTGCAATTCGCAGATGAAAAAAGAAATCAAGCCAAAAGCAAGTCAAAATCACAGCAAACTGATACCAAGAATGTGTTAGCTATAAATGGAAGCAATTTCAATTTTTTCTTTGTATTTTTCTGCACTTCCACCTGGTTATTTGAAAAGTTTAATGATTTCAGCACGTCTTGCTTACTTATTAGACTGTATTCGAATTAATCCTGACGAGGCAAATTCCTGTATTTATAGCCAGAAAATTTACATATAAACCGAAGGCAACTTTAATTTCTGGAAATTTCTTTGGCTAACGAATGTCAACTGTCAACTGCTCGGGTGTTTTTAGCCCTGGAAACCCTAGAACCCTTTTAACTGTCATCTAGCAATGGATCTATTTACATTCGTTAACTGTAAACACAGTTAGCATCGAGGGTATTCCGTAGTTCAGACAACTCTGTTACAGTCAGTTCAGATTGCAAAGAGTGGCGCTGATACTGGCTTTAGTTCCAGTTCCAGTTGTAACGAACCTTCGGTTTGCCCCGAGTTTAAGCCGGGCCGCACTCAGCCGACTGTGTGTTCGTGCCAACAAGTTTATATGTTGAGCGATAAATAATAAGTCCTGCTTTTTAAATTAGTGTATATAAAATGGTTTATTCACGTTGAAAAATCGAAAAACAAATATTTAAATAAAAACACTTGTGTGTTCAGCAAAGTTAATGTATTGGACAGTTCGGCGCGGAGAGGCTGGCAGCGTGCGTGCGGTGCATACGAACGAAAGAATGCAATTGAATTGTCGCTCGCGACAGCTGCACTGCCGAATACAATTGTGCGCTTGCATGTTAGCTTACATTATAAGAGAATTCATGCTTAACTCTAATACTTCACTTTAAGTCTCTTAACTAATATTTGCTTATACTCTTACACTAACTTAAGCTATGATTCAACACCGGCCACCTTGAAGGGATCGCCTTCAACCTACTGGTAGCCGGGCCAGTTTCGCTATTGGGCGCTTCATAATACCCATGCTGGTCTTAACGCCTACGACCCTGATTCGCCCGTCGCCTCCTGGAGTTACCTCCACGACTCTGCCTATTGTCCACCGCTGAGGAGGCATGTTGTCCTCGTGGATCAGGACGAGATCTCCAACTGTGACGTTGTCGTGCGCCTCCTGCCACTTCCCTCGCTGCTGCAGACTGTGGATGTAGTCCCTCGACCACGCTTGCCAGAAGCGCTGTCTGAGCGTGGACAGCAGCTGCCACCTGTGACAAAACGAAGTTCCTCTGCTTTGTCTCTCCTGCTCGAATCTTTGCGGCAGCGAACGAAGCGGCTGTCCTATGAGGAAGTGGCCTGGGGTAAGCGCCTCTCCGTCGCTGGGATCGCTGCCTAGTGGCGTTAGAGGCCTGGAATTGAGGATGGCCTCCACGTCTGCCAGATGCGCTCGGACCTCGCTCTCCGTCAGCGACGCGCTGCCTATTTGGCGCATGAGTAGATGCTTGGCCGACTTCACCGCCGCCTCCCACAGTCCTCCGAAGTGCGGCGCTATCGGAGGGATGAACCTCCACTCCATCCTTCGTTCCGCTGCATACAGCTGCAGCTTGCTTTGCCGGCGGTTGAAGGCGTCTTGAAGCTCCTTGAGCTGGTTGTTCGCCCCCACGAAATTCGTCGCATTGTCCGAGTATAGCCGGACGGGGATGCCACGTCGCGCGTTGACTGGACCACAAAAATCTACCCCACAAACATTAAATGGCCGAACCGCGGCAAATCGGTCGGCCGGAAAATTTCCCATGATTTGCTCCATTAACTTCGGTTTATACCTGAAACAATGGACGAATTATCTGAGTGCATTCCCGTCGAGCAATCACGAGCCACATCCTCTGCCTGAGTAAAGCGATCATCGTCTTTGCTCCTGCGTGACAATTGCCGATGTGCAACTCTCTCAAGTACAGTTGCACAAACAAACAATTTTTCAGCATGAGGACAGGGAATTTCGCGTCATAATCTAGCGGTGCGTTCACTAGTCTGCCTCCTACTCGTATTAACGAAACTCGCCTTCCAAACTCTTCTGACTCATGAATAAATGGAGTCCGTGATTGCAAGCTTCGGTGCACCGTTTTACCCTTTTTTAAATTCTCATATTCAACCTTGAATTCTGCTCGCTGAACTAGTTCCAGCAGTTTTAGAAAAGCGAAATTTAATTCCCTTGGTCCTAGTTCGACAGTTCGTATTTCTTGTTTCGACATTGAAACGAATCTGTACATGTACGCAACTATTCGCACCAATTTGCGACATGACGAAAATCGGGACACAAATTCAGGTAACCAACTTGAGCTGCTAAGTAAGCAGACAAGTGCTGACTTTTTGACCTCACTCTCTTTTAACTACTTCGGTATCTCAAAGTGTTCATTCTGAGGCCATTCTTTTTCATCGTCGCAAAGAAATGGAGGGCCTTCGAACCAAATCGACTGTAATATTTCTTGAACGTCACACCCTCTCGACGCCAAATCAGCTGGATTGCTTGATGTTGGTACATGCCTCCAAGATACTTTAAATGACGTTTCTTGGATGCCTGCAACTCGATTGGCTACGAATGTTGCTAATAACGAAGGGGAAGTATTAATCCAATGTAGTGTGATTTCTGAATCAGTCCAGAAATTCACACTCTCGATTCGACATCGATCCAACATGTGCTTTATGGAGGACCACAGTTGCGCTAACATATAAGCCGCACACAGTTTAAGTCTGGGAGTGGACTTAGCTTTGAGTGGAGCGACTTTTGCCTTTGCCGTTAGCAACCGGCAGACGGTGTTGGTACCATCGTTAGCCCGAACGTAGATGCAGCAGCCGTAAGCTTGACTGGATGCGTCCGCAAATCCGTGCACTTGTATGCTTGCATTGGAGCTGGCGTGAGCGTATCTGGGGACTTGAACTCTATCTAGTTCTAGAAGATTCTCCTTGAACTTATCCCATCTGCTATGTAGTTCCATGGGAAGTGTATCATCCCACGGTAACTGCATGCGCCACAGCTCCTAAAGCAGAATTCTTGCCCGTATGCTAATTGGGCACAACAAGCCAAGTGGGTCAAACATGCGTGCAGCCACTGACAGAATATTGCGCTTGGTGGGACTTAGCTGGGTAAAGCTATCGTCCAAGTGATACTGGAAAGTATCCAATCTTGGTGTCCACCTCATGCCAAGCGTTTTAGTCGAATCGGCATCATTGAAACTTAGAAGTTTCTCATTTCCGCCTTCTTCTACAAAATGTGGATGGTTTGAAAACCACTTTGCCAATTGAAAACCGCCCGATTCGAGAATTTCGGGCACTTGTTTGCATATCTTTTTTAAAGTTTCGATATCGTCAGCTCCCGTAAGCATATCATCGACGTAGAAATCGTTACAAATAATTTCTGAACCAAGAGCGTGGGTGTCCCTATGACTCAAACCCAGCTCCTGCAAACATCTGATGGCCAAAAACGGTGCGGACGCAGTTCCATAAGTCACCGTGTTTAATTGATAAACTTGAAGCTCATCTGATGGATTTTCAAACAAACAAACAATTAGCTGAAATCGTCGATCGTCATGATGAGATATGCTCACTTGACGATACATCTTTTTGATATCTGCCGTGAGGGCATATCGGCTCAGACGGAACCTTAGAAGCGACAAAATAAGATCCCTCTGAATAGTAGGACCCACCATGAGCAATTCATTCAGAGAGTGTGACGATGTAGTCTTACACGACGCGTCAAACACTACTCGAAGCTTAGTGGAACTACTTTCAGGTCTCAGGACGCACTGGTGGGGAATGACGTAGTGTGGTCCTGGTGGAACTGTTGTACCTAACAGAGACATGTGACCCAGGTCGAGATACTCGTTCATAAAACTCATGTACATTTCCTTAAGTTCCAAATCCTTGGAAACTCTACGCTCTAATGCGAGAAACCGTCTTCTCGCTTTTTCAAAGGAGGAACCCAACACTTGCGGATCAGTCTTAAAAGGCAAGCTGACCTCAAACCGTCCTGTCGAGAGTTGATGAACACTGTCTTTAAATTTTTTCTCACACGAGTTATGTAGTCTAAGTGCTGCTTCCCAGTCTCTGCCTACTTTAACATTGAGAGAGAAAAAGCTCGATCTGTATGTTAACTACTCAAAAGCTCTCTCCAGCAGTAGAAAGCTCTCGAGCTCACTTTTGAGGTGCATGTCGAGAAGAAAAGAACATGAAGTGAAATAAATACTTTTATTTAAATTAAAAACACAAAGAACATTATTTATAAATAATTAAATGTTAACATAATCATGTTAACAAAACTTAAAGTGAAATAAATACTTTTATTTAAATTAAAAACACAAAGAACATTATTAATAAATAATTAAATGTTAACATAACTGTGTTAACAAAACTGGCGCAGCCGACGGAGTAACCAAAAACATTAAAATACTCACTTAAGTGCAGTTTTAAACGAATTTGTGCTTGTACGCAATTCTATACATATCTACCTTGTGCTAAAGACACATAACCTGAAAAGTCACGAAAAAACGTGCCAGCATTTGCAACCGTATTCATCTCTGTATGTATGTGTGAATGTGTGTTTAAATCAGCAATTGCACACACATACACCAGCATCTCGGAGTGAACTTATTCTGTTCACAATTGGTTCGATGACAAGTTCAGAAGAACATTCGGCATCGATTGGCGACGAAAACTAACAGAACTAATTCTGTTAGCATATTAAAAGATCTAAAGAACTCAACAGCTATTAATTCTTTGATAGCGATGGCAAACGACTTTACTTTAACGTTTGGGGATATTCTTAAGGATGCCCACCACATTCACGAGTACAGAGGAGACAACTCAAGGGCTCTATCATCATTTATTCGTGAAGTGGATATGATATTTTCATTATTACCTCCTACATCTCCCGCAGGAGTCTACGTCTTTCGCCGTGTCATCCTCAATAAAATTCAAGGCGAAGCTCTACATGTTGTAAGAACCATCGAGAATTCCGAGCCGTCATGGAATGACATCAAGACGATTCTTATTCGGAATTTTGGCATAAAGGAGTCTTATAATCAACTTTACCAAGAGGCGTTTATGCTAAGTAACAAAAACAATATCACAGAATATTTTAAGTCTTTAAGAAGTATAATGTGTAAAATTAATGAAAAATATGAATATGATAATGTAAAGCATCCTGAGTTTAGTCCCAAAAATGTCGAAGATACTATGTTAAGAACATTCTTGAAAAATATCGATGTAAATTTAGCCTCAGTCGTAATTAATAGAAATGTTAAAAATTTAAGAGAAGCTTTCGATTTATTAGAAACCGAAGGCCTCATTAGAACTCAAAATCTTAAACCAAAATTTTCACAAAATAATAATACATATAATCAAAAAGACCGATTCTACGTACCAAATTATAATAATCAAGATAACAGTGCAAAACACAACAGCAATTTCCAAAATGTAAAAGCAAATTCAGGAAACTTTCGATCAGGAACACAAAATTTAAATTCAAATCAGAACTATACAAATCAACAAAGTCATGTGTCAAAAATGGAAATTGATCATGTCGAAGCAGATAGAGCTCATTGTAGCCAATTTAAAAATAATAATCAAAATCAAAACATCACTCATGAATCTGAGTCTGAGCAAAAGAACTGTTCTTGCCATGCAAATTTTCATACAATTGCCTCGAAAAATCACTTCCCTTGATTAAGTTAACTTTAAACAATGAAATGATAACTGCCTTGATTGATACTGGTTCAAAAACTTCCATATTAGATAGGAATAAATTGTTACAATATCCTCGAAGAACTTTGTGTCACCCAATATCATTTTCATCTCTTAATTCAAAATCGTTAATAACGCAAGAAATTATAACTGATTTGCCTCTTGAATTTAAAGAAGATGCAACAATGAGTTGGAAATTGACAACATTTGATAACAAATCATTCGATGCTATTATAGGTCAAAACATTCTTAAACCATTAAATGCTCTTATTGACTTCTACCACAATACAATTACGATTAATAATAATACTATTCAATTTGAAAATACTTCACCATACTCTGATGAGGCAAATCAAATTGAATCAATCAAAATAGATAATAGAACACAGAAAATTCTTTTTAATGACTTAAATCAAGAAGAAAGCAATGCTCTAACAAAAATTTTAAGTAGATTTAAAACATTAATATTTCTTGAAGGTCAGTGTCTTAGCAATACGAACATTATTGAACATCAGATAAAAACAATAGTGGATAAACCCTTATATTGTAAGATTTATAGATATCCTCAAATACATGAGCAAGAAATATATAAGCAAATTGAAGAAATGCTACAACAGGGAATAATACGTAAAAGCAATTCCCCATATAATGCCCCTTTATGGCTCGTACCCAAAAAAGCTGATAACAGTGGAGAAAAAAAATGGCGTATAGTTATTGATTACCGCAAATTGAATGAAAACACAGTAGACGATAAGTTTCCTATCCCCAATATAGAAAGTATACTAGACAAGTTAGGAAGAGCGCAATATTTTTCTACTATAGATCTGGCGAAAGGCTTTCACCAAATTCTCGTTCAGGAACAAGATAGGGAAAAGACAGCGTTTTCTACCCCCCACGGGCATTACGAGTTTAATCGAATGCCATTTGGGCTCAAAAATGCTCCTGCCACTTTCCAACGTCTTATAAACACAGTTTTAAAAGAAGAAATAAATAGAATTTGTGTCGTCTATCTTGATGACGTTCTTATTTTTTCCACTAGTTTTTCAGAACATGTTGGCCATATTCACACAATCTTTAAAAAACTTTCTGAAGCAAACCTTAAGATTCAAATCAACAAATGCAATTTCTTCTCAAAAGAAACTCAGTTTTTGGGTCATGTTTTAACCCCCGAAGGAGTTAGGCCTAACCCAACAAAAGTTAACAGCATTCTTCAGATTAAAATTCCGAGAAATGTTAAACAAATTAGAGCTTTTCTAGGAATCACCGGGTATTATAGAAAGTTCATAAAAGATTTTTCTCAAGTAGCTTATCCATTGATTAAATGCCTTAAAAAGGATGCTAAGATCGATGTTAATGAACCCAACTTCATGATTGCATTTGACAAATTAAAAAGAATCATAACCGAAGCACCGGTACTTAAGTATCCGGATTTCAAAAAGAAATTTCAGCTTATTACTGACGCTAGCAACATAGCTTTAGGTGCTGTTCTGCAACAGGATGGTCATCCTATTTGTTATGCAAGTCGTACATTAAATGATCATGAGAAAAACTATTCTTCTATACAAAAGGAATTACTAGCTATAGTGTGGGCAACAGCTTATTTCCGCCCATATCTCTATGGAGTCAAATTCGACATTTTGTCCGACCACCAACCACTTAAGTGGCTGCTAATTAAATATAATGGAAAAGAACTTAATGAAACACTTTATAGATGGCTTGTGAAGCTTAGCGAATTTAATATAAACGTATCATACATTAAAGGAAAGAATAACCAGGTAGCTGATTTTTTAAGCCGAATAAGCAACGACGAAATTTGTGCCGTAAACATAACTAAATCTTGTAACTCTTTAGAAAACAATGTTGATGATATTAGTACCCAACATACACAAGCCGAAGACTTTGTGGACACACCTATTTTAGGCTGCTTAGAAACAGTTGTAAATAGATTTAAAATACAAATCATTCTAACAGATAAAAAAACGAAGGAGTTTGAATATAAGAATAGAAATAAGAAAATTTATTTAAATTTAAATGATCTTGAAAATGGAATGGAAGAAATTTTGAAGAATCATATCATAAAAGGCAAAGTAGGAATATTCAGTGAATATAACGACCACCAATACAATAAATTTCAAAACAAAATCATCCAAATTTTCGAAGGCAATAAAAATGTTAAATTTGTAAAATGCTCATTTCACGCAAAAGACATTGAAAACGAAGAAGATGTGTATAAAGAAATTGAACGATTCCATAAATATTACACTGGTCATTCAGGTATAAATGAAAATTACCAAAGTTTAAAGAAGATTATTTACTTTCCAAAACTTCAACATTACATCCAAAAGTATATCAACAATTGTGAAATTTGTAATCGGTGTAAATATGATAGAAACCCGGTAAAAGAAAAATTTAAATATACGGAAACACCAACTGATATAAGAAAAATTGTTCATATGGACATCTACACAAATTCAAAATGCAATTTCCTAACTTTTATTGACCGATTTTCAAAATTTGCTACTGCCTTCTACCTTGAGGATCGCAATAATCAAACTATAATCGAAAAAATGCGCTTGTACAAATCCCAAAGAGGAAGCTTTGAAAAATTAATAACTGATAATGAATTTAATAGTGTAAATATAAAAGAATATTTAAGAAATGAGAATATAGGAGTTCATTTTGTAAAACCGAACAGCCACACTGGCAATGCAGACGTCGAAAGATTCCATAACACTCTAACAGAAAAAATAAGAATTATATACCTTGAAAACAAAGATCTATCAATCAAAGATAAAGTTAGTAAAGCTATAGAATATTATAATAACAGCTATCACTCAACAATACAAGATACGCCAATGAATATTGAACATGGAAATTGTGACAAAAAAATTATACATAATAACATTATAAATTATAAGAAACATTACATTACATCCTTAAATCAAACAAGAGAAAATTTTGAAGAAACTAGAAACGAAGGATATATAAAAAACTATAAGTCTCTAAGACACAAAAATGAACCGAAATATAGAAAATTTAATTTAAGTAATGTCCATAGTTCTAACATAAAAAGAAAGAAGAAATATCAGACTTCAAATGTAACATAATCTACCATAATTGTATTCCTAACCCTTACATATATATAAATGAATTGTAAAACTCAGGAGAGTTTTAATTTAAGCGATGGGGAAGTTATGTAGTCTAAGTGCTGCTTCCCAGTCTCTGCCTACTTTAACATTGAGAGAGAAAAAGCTCGATCTGTATGTTAACTACTCAAAAGCTCTCTCCAGCAGTAGAAAGCTCTCGAGCTCACTTTTGAGGTGCATGTCGAGAAGAAAAGAACATGAAGTGAAATAAATACTTTTATTTAAATTAAAAACACAAAGAACATTATTTATAAATAATTAAATGTTAACATAATCATGTTAACAAAACTTAAAGTGAAATAAATACTTTTATTTAAATTAAAAACACAAAGAACATTATTAATAAATAATTAAATGTTAACATAACTGTGTTAACAAAACTCACGCAAGGTGCTCTGCAGAATACCTTGTCAATTCATTTATCTCTGGGATAGCTTCCAACTCCCAGAATCTATCTACCAGAGCTTCCAGCCTATCATCGTTCGTAGGACTCATCACGGCGCAGCAAACAGGGCTTTGGGTATGCATCTTCTTGCATCGCCCGGACGCTACCCAACCGAACAGTGTCTTTTCCAGCAATGGACCGTTTTCTGCCAATCGAATTTGTCCAGTGCACAATAGGTCGAAAAATGAGTCAGCTCCCTGCAGCAGATCAATTCGCTGAGGTTTATGGAATTCCGGGTCAGCCAACTCTATGCTTGGCGGAATCTTCCACCGACGAATGGGAATTCATAGTCAGGTTGTCTGCTCGAAATCGACCTCAGCACCCAGAAATCGGCGCTAAAATGATGAGCCGATACCCGTGATGACACTACTGTCGATACTTCGCCTTTCGCTACCAGACTCGACTGTCCCACCGATGTTACGGTCAAGGACTTGCTCTTGCGTTGGAGCCGCAAGGCTTGAGCCAGACAGAGAACCGGAGTCTAACAGCGCTCGAGCACTTTGATTCTGACCAAAACAAGTGCCGTTGCCAGGAGCACCTGATCGACTTCGCTAACCACGTGATTTACTTGGGCAGGATGAGCGGGCACTTGCTGCTCTGCAGCTGCGTATTTATGCAGGAGAGTATTATGTGGGCGAGAACATACCCTACACTTTGACGCAGTGCAGCTGGAAAATCTGTGTCCCGAGTACAAACAATTAATACAAAGTTGACTGGATTTCACGAAATTGAATCTTTCGTCAACTGGCAATGCTGCGAACCCCTGGCAGTTTCCAATCATATGGTTGGCACTGCAAAAGTTGCATTTGGGTTCCATTTCTTTCTCGACATTCGTGCATGCAAATGACGACTTTTTTGCATATTTCATGTCGGTTTTCTGCTTCATTCTGGACTTTGAACTTTCTTCAGCAGATAAGTGCTGATATCGCCTGTTCAAAGCCATAACGAAATCGGCCCATTTTGGCAATTTATTATAGTCCAGTTGCTCCTCATATTTCGATTTCGTATGAGGATCTTCCTTTGACATGACGATGTGTATTAAAATCGCGTTAGCGAAATCTTCCTCATTCCCAACTGACATTAGCGAATCGAAAATTGCCGATACCGAGTCCACCATTGTTCTAATTCCGAATGCCGTTGGTTTTGACATCGGTTCAATGTCGAACAACTGGGCAAGAGTGTCAAAGAAAATCAGACATTTGTTGTCGTATACTCGACTCAGACTCTCTAATGCCTTTGGGTAATTAGCATCAGAGACCTGGAAGGCTCTGATGGTCCCCAACGCCTCATCCGATAAGCACGAAATCAAATTATTGAATTTCTCAATATTTGATAGCGAGCGATCGGAGTCTACTAAACTATTGAACAGACCAATAAATTTTCTATATTCCGAGTGCTTAAAAGTGAACTTGGGCAACTTAAGTTTGGGTAGGTGAGAGGGGTGAGAAAGTGGAGGCACGGTTTCAGAAGCCTGGTACGCATTAAGGGCAGACATATATGACGATCGAGCCAAAATGCACGTTTCCTCAAGCGTTGCGCGGCTAGTATTGTCAGGATCTATCGAATCGATCTCTGACTGAAGATCCATAGCCTTCGAAATGTATGAGTTGAGGATATCTAGCCGGCATTGAATTTCAAATTTACTTGGAGTCACCATTTTATTTATGAGTGAACTCCGTTGTCTGTCGATATCGCTCTCTACTTTTTCCAATTTAACGAATAGTTGACTTAAACTATCACTAAAGCAAGCTCCTGCGTCAACCAGGTCGGTTTCATTAAGATCTCTTTTTTACGCCATATTTTTTTTTTTTTTTTTGTTCTATTTGAATGTACAGAAGTGTACTATTTTTATTTTATTTTTATTTTTAAATTCGGACCTATTCGACTGCACGTAAGTGTACTGTCAATAGTCAGCTGACCAGCAAAAACAACAAAAAACTGACTACGCAGACCCTTCAAATAGTTGAAATACCAGCTACACCAAATGCAAGCGCAGACACAAATTGACAGTTGATAAGCAACAACACGCACGTATGTATGTAACCACCAAAACGAATTTACCAACAATAACTAAAAAGGCTTGCAGTTAATTAGCATACGCATGTGTATGTATGTATGTTGCTAGTGCTTATCTAGGTATATGAAGACAAAACGATGAGAGAGAGTTCTCAGTTTGAAAGTTTCACCTGTTTTTTTTTGTTCTCCGTGGCTTTTATTTTTGTTTAGCGATAGAGTGTCAAAGAAAATCAGACATTTGTTGTCGTATACTCGACTCAGACTCTCTAATGGCTTTGGGTAATTAGCATCAGAGACCTGGAAGGCTCTGATGGTCCCCAACGCCTCATCCGATAAGCACGAAATCAAATTATTGAATTTCTCAATATTTGATAGCGAGCGATCGGAGTCTACTAAACTATTGAACAGACCAATAAATTTTCTATATTCCGAGTGCTTAAAAGTGAACTTGGGCAACTTAAGTTTGGGTAGGTGAGAGGGGTGAGAAAGTGGAGGCACGGTTTCAGAAGCCTGGTACGCATTAAGGGCAGACATATATGACGATCGAGCCAAAATGCACGTTTCCTCAAGCGTTGCGCGGCTAGTATTGTCAGGATCTATCGAATCGATCTCTGACTGAAGATCCATAGCCTTCGAAATGTACGAGTTGAGGATATCTAGCCGGCATTGAATTTCAAATTTACTTGGAGTCTCCATTTTATTTATGAGTGAACTCCGTTGTCTGTCGATATCGCTCTCTACTTTTTCCAATTTAACGAATAGTTGACTTAAACTATCACTAAAGCAAGCTCCTGCGTCAACCAGGTCGGTTTCATTAAGATCTCTTTTTTACGCCATATTTTTTTTTTTTTTGTTCTATTTGAATGTACAGAAGTGTACTATTTTTATTTTATTTTTATTTTTAAATTCGGACCTATTCGACTGCACGTAAGTGTACTGTCAATAGTCAGCTGACCAGCAAAAACAACAAAAAACTGACTACGCAGACCCTTCAAATAGTTGAAATACCAGCTACACCAAATGCAAGCGCAGACACAAATTGACAGTTGATAAGCAACAACACGCACGTATGTATGTAACCACCAAAACGAATTTACCAACAATAACTAAAAAGGCTTGCAGTTAATTAGCATACGCATGTGTATGTATGTATGTTGCTAGTGCTTATCTAGGTATATGAAGACAAAACGATGAGAGAGAGTTCTCAGTTTGAAAGTTTCACGTGTTTTTTTTTTTGTTCTCCGTGGCTTTTATTTTTGTTTAGCGATTTTTTTTATATATAAAATTGCATTCACTGTTGATTTTGGTTTTTGTACCATTAGTCACTGTTGTGCATTTGTGCAAGGAGTAATCCGCGTTGTTTTTATTTATTTTATCTTATTTTTGTTAAGTGCTTGGAATTTTGGATCTGTGCAGCGTCGGTAATTTTTGATTTTACTTGCATTCTGCATTCTTCTTTTGCTTTATCGCTTGCTCTCAGTTTTTTTTTTTTTTTTTGGTGTGTGCAATCAGCTGTTTTTGTTGTTGTGAGTATATTCTCTCAACGCTTTAACTCTCTCTTTTCTTTGCGCTTGTTTCATTGCCTTTATCTAAACTCCCGTTTTGTTTGTTTGTGAGTCGCTCTCTAAACACATTAATACTCTCTTTAGCTTGCGCTCTTTTTTCCTTGTGTTTCTAATCTTTTGTTTTAGTTTCTTTAATCCCATTTGCCAATATGACCTGTTGTAAAAAAACTTGCTCAGTGCGGCAAACTTCTGATTCTTCACAAATGCAATTCATTAATTGCTGGTTGTGTGAGAATATGATGCACAGCAAATGTGCTGGCCTTACAGGGCGGGATTATGATAAGGTCATGTCCACTGCTAAAATCGGTTGTGGCGGCTTACCGAAATTCACAAGCTGTATGTATGTACAGCGACCCGCGCTTTTTCTTATGTGCCAATTTGGAAGAGAACGTGAGAGCAAAGGTAAAGAAAGAACCACCACCGAATAACCGTCGATCAAAGCGAACAGCAGAACGCAAGAGAACGGAAAGTGCACTTATGTATGTATGTGTGTATATATGTATGCGCGGTTATAAGCCACATCAAGTTTTGCGAATTATTAATAAATAATTAAATGAATAATGCACGAGTTAATTTCAATGAATTTATTATTGCTGTTTGCTTCGACTATTCACTACCAAATAACACAATTATTAAATCAGTGCCGAAACGAATATCACCAACTATTTAGGTTGTTTTGGGTCTTTTTAAGTGCGACTGCATACATGTATGTATGTATGTGGTTACATATAACTGCACTGACTTTTATGCACTGATTCGTTTTGGCACTGTTACCTGGTCATCAGAAGAGTCGCTCATTGGCTCAATTCTGGGCATTGGTTTCAATTCCGCGTTGATAATGGTCCACCTCCAGAATCCTCTAGATCCAGCTCGAAAAAGGGCAGCTCCAAAAAGTTATGCTGCTTCAACCGAAACCAACACACACGCACACCAAGCCTCGAAATGTCTAATAATTAGACCGACAACCGCGAAGAAAAGTCCCTGCTCGGGCGCCAATGAAAAATCGAAAAACAAATATTTTAATAAAAACACTTGTGTGTTCAGCAAAGTTAATTTATTGGACAGTTCGGCGCGGAGAGGCTGGCAGCGTGCGTGCGGTGCATACGAACGAATGAATGCACTTGAATTGTCGCTCGCGACAGCTGCACTGCCGAATACAATTGTGCGCTTGCATGTTAGCTTACATTATAAGAGAATTCATGCTTAGCTCTAATACTTCACTTTAAGTCTCTTAACTAATATTTGCTTATACTCTTACACTAACTTAAGCTATGATTCAACACACGTAGATATATAATTATTGTAGTACAGCAAAGTGATCTTAGGCTATAGCTGAACACGCCTGCACTCGCAAGATGCGTAGGTGCCGTGAGGAGTACTTCGACTAACGAGCGGTCAGCCTCTGAGCCGTCTAGAGGTTGCAGAACACTCCAGATTACGCTCTGTGTTCTCTAGCGGTCAAAGAATGTTTTAGCTATAAATGGAAGCAATTTCAATAGATTAAAATTTGGTCTTTGGTAATCTTTTTGCTTTCTATTTTTCTGCATGTTCATGCATAAACTTAAGAATGTTCAGGCACAAACATACAAATGCATAACAATTAAAAGGGAAACCCGACGCGCTAAGAATACAAACCAATTGAAAAATGCCTCCGATAAAATGCCTTAGATACGTGCACGCAGAGCCTTACAAAGTCAGCGCTAGACTAAGGTTACATAATTTAAGCTATGATTTATACATGAGTCAGGGTATAAAATCCCTGCCTCAGAAGAATAAAGACTCAGTACAAAACTAATCACCACCGCAGTTTAAGTGTATTCATTTTGGTCCTTCGATCCGATCTACAAGGAAAAGTTCTGTTTGTTCAAAACAATAACACCTCCAACTGGTAAAAACAAAAAATAAAATTAACAACATTAAAAAAAAAAAATATATATATATATATATATATATATATATAGTGACATAATCATACCGATCATGTCCACCACATCCACAAGCTGTCTAGACATCGAGTTCACATAAATATTCTCATAGCCAAACTATTAACGTAAACATCCCCAAGCTGAATAATTGTAAACAAAGAGCGGCCAAGTCGAAATTATTAATGTAAACATTCCCAAGCTCAGTGAATGTAAACAGAGAGCGGCCAAGATAGCGCTTCTCCCCACCGATCGGTATCGATCGAAACAAATCCTAATCAGCATAAATTCACTCTCAGCAACATATTGTATGTTGCTAGAAACAGAAAAGTTGCAAACATTCTGGAAGGGCTTATTTATTATTCAACAGATGCATAAGTTAGTCTTAAGGTAATCATGAATAAAGAAAGTTCGTCTTTCGTATTATCGTTGTCGTCAGTATATGTCGCGGCATTAATTCGACTCGAAACATATAAGGCGAATGGCCCAGGCGGTAGGATAGCAATAAATTGTGGATCTTGATGCAATAACTAAGCTATTAATTATTGTGTCCCTTTTACTGCTATCCGCTAAACAACTAACGCGAAGGCAACCCAAGCGACGGTCAATATCGCGTCAAGTTTTTAACAAAATCTCGACAGTGACGTGTAAACCAAATAATCGCGTATTGTCTAACATTAAAGAGTAAATCCATGCAATAACTACGTTATTAATTAGATTCTGTATCATTAATGTAAAAAACTTGAAAATTAAAATCAAGAAGACGCTGTAGAATTCGGAGGGAGTATTGTAATGGACATTATACATGAGCAATGAAAAACTGGAGCGTCTGCTCACTTTGGCTTTTTGTTATTGAATGAATCTTTATTTCGGTTTTAGATTGTGCTTAGCCTAAGTACATTAGGGTTCTGCCGCTGAGAGCAGCGACAGAATGGGAGAGCGTAGAATATGTACATATGTATGTATATGCAGACGGCATATACATAAGGCATAAATGCTTATGCTGCAGATCTCACGCTGCAGGCCCGTCCACATATAACCGTATCATATGACTGCTTATGCGCGGATGCGTTACGTAAACACAGCGACAAAGTGCCACTGTGTATATGAGTGTAATACTCTAGCTGACGATGGTCATATGCTTATTTAACTACACCTCCCTTTTTAAAAAAATAACGTAATATAATGTAGTTATTTAATATAAAAATAGTTATTAATGTTATTTTATTTTTATATAATTATATATTGTGTTGTATTTATTTGAAAAAAAAATTTTTTTTTTAAATGTTAAAAAAAATAAAAATTTTTTTCTTTTTTTTATACCCGGAACCCATTGAAAATGGGAAAATCAGGGTATAATGTTTTTGTTGAAATGTATGTAACAGGGAGAAGGAGGCGTGGCAGACCCCATAAAGTATATATATTCTTGATCAGGGAGAGTAGCCGAGTCGATTTAGCCCTGTCCGTCTGTCCGTCCGTCCGTCCGTATGTGTGAACGCGTCGATCTCAGAACCTATAAGAGCTAGCGACTTGAAATTTTTTATGTAGGTTCCTGTATACAGTGCGCAGATCGAGTTTGTTAAAAAAATCGATAACTGTCTTAATTTTAATGTTATCGATTAAAAACCGATATCTTCATTTAGTTATAAAATTCTATTTAATTCATCTTTATAGTTAGTCTTCAAATTTTGCATTTAGTGTTATTTGAGCCTTCTGCAATTTCGATTTTTGTTAAATTTTGGATGCCACGCCCCCTTCGCCTCAAATTTGTAACTCCCGTATATCAAATACTAGAGACTTGTGCTTTGGCACATACATACATATGGATGACATGATCACGCCCAAGAAGTTTGATCAAAATCGTTACTCTAGAAAAAAGTTATTAAACATTCAATTTCCCATAGCAATGCCATGCTAAGCAGCCAAAGAACAGCTGACGTAACGACTTGCGTTTGTGTGTGTGCGTTCGCCTGTGTATGTGTTTGTATGCTTTGCTTGCCATGCTAAGCAGCCAAAGAACAGCTGACGTAACGACTTGCGTTTGTGTGTGTGCGTTCGCCTGTGTATGTGTTTGTATGCTTTGCTTGCAATGGACGTACATATGCATGTGTACATAAAAGAAACAAATAATGCTTGGAATAGCGGTTCTTCGCAGGGTTCAGGGGATCTCTTAGTCGAGCGGTCTCGACTAGAGTTTTCTTACTTGTTTTTTTTTTAGCTTTTTCAAAAAAAAACTTGTTTATATATATATACTTATTTTCTTGTATATCTGTATACTTATTTTCTTTTTCTTTTTTTTTATACCCTGAACCCATTGAAAATGGGAAAAAAAAAGGTATAATGGTTTTGTGAAAATGTATGTAACAGGCAGAAGGAGGCGTGGCAGACCCCATAAAGTATATATATTCTTGATCAGGGAGAGAAGCCGAGTCGATTTAGCTCTGTCCGTCTGTCTGTCTGTCCGTCTGTCCGTCTGTCCGTCCGTCCGTCTGTCCGTATGTTTGAACGCGTCGATCTCAGAAGATATAAGAGCTAGAGACTTCAAATTTTTTTTTGGAAGTTCGTGTATAGTACGATTCGATCGAGTTTATTTCAAATATTCGATAACTATAATCGTTTTAATGTTATCGATTGAAAACCGATATCTTCATTTAGTTATAAAATTCTATTTAATTTATCTTTCTAGCTAGAGTCTTCAAATTTTGCATTTAGTGTTATTTGAGCCTTCTGCAATTTCGATTTTTGTTAAATTTTGGATGCCACGCCCTCAAATTGCCCCTTCGCCTCAAATTGCCCCTTCGCCTCAAATTGCTAAATCACGTATTTCAAGTACTAGAGACTTGTGCTTTGGCACATACACACATATGAATGTCATGATCACGCCCCACAAATTTGATCAAAATCGTTCGACTAGAAAAAAAAGTTATTAAACATTTAATATCTCATATTATCGGCGTCTTGCAGCAGCAGCGAAGCTGATGAGTCATAATGCACAGTTAGCAGATTGTGTGTTGGTGCGTGCGTCTGTGTGTGTTCTTGTGCGTGCGTCTGTGTGTGTGTGTATGTATTGCTTGCTATATATGTACATACATATAAAAGTAACGTAGAATGTTAGCGGCTCTTAGGAATCGCAGTTCTTCGCAGGGTTCAGGGGATCTCTTTGTCGAGCAGTCTCGACTAGAGCACTCTTACTTGTTCTTCATCAACTTGGGTGAGGGTCACCGGCTTGAGTAGCGCAACTCTTAATGATGTTAAATATTTATTGCCCATATTTTTGAAAGTATCTATTGAAATTGATTCAAAGATCTTTTCGCTCGGTGCCTCTTTTAGTTGGCTGATTTTAAATACACCGGCTTGCCATTCAAGCCTTTGGAAAAACTGACCTAAATCGAGAGTTCCATTGGAGTACAAATCGCTAACATTAATTCTTGCAATAATTTTTCTTCCATGTTTCAATAAACATGTGGAATCTGTTATTCGCAAGGTCACTACTTTTCGTACCTCGTCATTTGTGATGACTTCGTATACGTTGGGCTTAGAAGCTTTTTCAAGACTTTGCCTTGGCAATAGTTCTTGTTTATTTTCTGCGCAGAAATTCTTTTGTCTACTTTGGTGCCTGGTAGTGACTTTCAGGACTTTTCTATTCAAATCAATTAGATCGGATATTGTTATCCTTGATAGAGCATCTGCCACAAAATTGTCTTTACCTCTCAGATACTCAACTGTAAAATCATACTCTTCCAGTTCGAGTCGTATGCGTGTTAATTTAAAACTTGGATTTACCATAGAAAATAAATATGTTAGGGGTCTGTGATCCGTTTTAAGTGTAAATTGTTTGTCATATATATATGGTCGAAAATGTGTTATTGCCCAATGTATTGCTGCTAGTTCTTGTTCTGTAGTACTCTTATTGCCTTCACCTTTAGTGAATGCTCTTGATGCATATGCAACTAGGAGTTGGAGTCCATTATAGTTTTGAGTTAAAACTGCTCCACTTGCTTGTTTGCTTGCATCTGTGATTATACAAAATTCTTTGTTAAAATCTGGGTACTGTAATAGATTTGTTTGAACAAGTGCCTTTTTAAGGTATTGGAATGCTTTTTCACATTCAGCGGTCCATTCAAATGGGACGTTCTTTTTACATAATCTAGTTATGTGCCGTGAATATTCGGCGAAGTTTTTTATAAATCGTCTATAGTTATTGCAAAATGCAACGAATCTTCTAGCGCTATCTGCGTCCGTAGGGACTGGATAATTATTGATAACATCAAATTTTTTATCATCAGGGAGTATTCCCTTATCTGTGCATCTGTGACCTAAAAACGTCACCTCGTGCATGAAGAATGAACATTTTTCTGGATGTAATTTGAGATTGTGTTTTCTACAAAGTTTGAAAACATCTGTTAGATTTTTAATCATATGTTGTTCAGAACAACCAATAACGATTAGATCATCCATATAAAGAAAAGCTTGTGTAGGCTCTAGGCCTGAAAATGCTATTGTCATCATTCTCTGAAATGAATTAGGCGCTATTTTTAAGCCAAATGGTAATCGCGTGAAGCGATAGGTACCATTGCTTGTTGAAAAAGACGTTATATTTCTTGAGTTTTCCTCAAGCTCGATTTGATAGAAACCTGACATTAAGTCAAGGCATGAAAAATATTTAGCTCGACCCAATTGATCAAGAATATAATCAATTCTGGGGAGTGGAAATTTATCTGAGAGCAATTTTTTGTTTATTTGACGATAGTCGATTACTAATCGCCATCTTTTATCTTTAGTGCCTGGAATGACCTTCTTTGGTACTAATAAGAGTGGGCTATTATAGGGTGATACAGACGGTTCAACAATTTTTTGTTCAATAAACTTTCCAACTTGATGCTGGATTTCTTCTATTTGGCTATGCGGACATCGATAATTTTTTACATATACTGGCTTGTCGTCTTTAAGTCTTAACTGTTGTTTATAGAAATTGTTTGTTGTGATTGGTTCGGATTCAAGTCCGAACACATCACTATACTGGGAGCATATTTCCTCGCGTGGTTTTTTGAATAGTGTTGGAAAATTGTTCCTTAACTTGCTAATCACGGTTTCTGTTCTATTATTATTGAAATTTTGAACTACTTCGTAGTTCGAAAGTGCTTCGAATTTTAAGTTATTTATGCCTACAGTTTGACATGTATCTGTAGTATTTAGGAATCGGACAAAAGCATTATGGGCTGTTACAAGCTGGTAGAAGTGTGGAATTAGTACCAGAACTAAACGTTATTGGAACATAGATAGGATACGTTAAATTTTGTGGTCTAATTATAAACCAATCATCTGAACTATTGTAATCTAACTGACAATTGTATTTTTTAATAAAATCTAATCCGATTATTCCATCGCAAGGAATTGCGAAATCCGCATGAAGTATATGGAATTCATATGGAATAATGTACTTGTCTGTCTGCAATTCAATTGAAGATATTCCTTTGGAGTTTATTACTCCTTCTCCTATACCTCGAATATCTATGATTCTATTTGCTTGGATGTCGTGAAAGACATCAGAATTTTCCTTTATAATTGAAATATCTGCACCTGTATCTATTAAGAATATTATTTTTTTATTTGTTGCAACATTTTTTAATGATACAAAATTGTTGAGACTTAAGTTGACAGTATATATTTTACTATTTAACCTTGTGTATCTGGAGGGGTTTGGGAGTTTCCCGAATTATTTTGGGCGAGACGGACATTATAGTTGTTGTTATTATTAAGGTTGTTCCCGTTTTGGTTATTGCCTCGGTTGGAATTATTCCTACCTCTGTTATAACCTCGACCACCTCTATTGTTATTAGGGTGGTAGTTACCTCGGCCATTGCCTCTTCCTCTTTGGGAATAGTAACCATTGCAGCCTCGCTGAAATAATACTGTACTTGTACTTCCAGTCATTTCTGTGCTGCAATGAATATATTTACTCATCATATCATTGAAAGTAACGAAGTTTCCAGCTTCCAGTATTATTTTGAGTTTCTCATGCTCACAATTCTTAATCATTGCAGAAACAGACTCGTTTGTGGAGAATTTCTCTGCATTGTTTGGGTCTAGGCCGTTATCAATAAAGGCTGCCTCCAGTTGTATTCGCAAATTGTCTATTTCAGTTGCGTACTGGGTGGCAGTTTTGCCTTTTTGTTTTATATTCATTAATTTAGCTTTTAGTACGTCGGGAGATTCTCCTTTTACGTTTTCTTTAAGCTTATTTATTATTCCAGCTATAGTGGTCTGGTCTTGTACCTTATACAAGATTGTGCCAATTATTTTTGACTTTACGACCTCTACTGCTATATCTTCCTGATCGCCTTTGGTTCTATTTACAAGGTTCAATGCTGTTATGAACCGATTTAACGTCAACTTTTTACCGTCAAATTCGGGTACTGAAGAAGAAACCTGCTTCACATATTCCCTGTCCAAAGCGGTCTGATTAGCCATTGTTCCTACATTTTCTTTCAATGGTTCACTATCGCTTTCGCTATCCGAATTTATTACAGGTTTGGACTCATCCAAATCTTGTAATTGGTTTTCGTCAAATTCAACTAGTTCGTTGATATTTGAAGGGATTATTATATCAACACTCCTTCTAATGCTGATATTTTGCAATCTTTCACGGAGTGATTTGATTGTTTTTTGACATTGATGTTTGTGTTCATATGTCAATTTTTCATATACTTGATTTACTGCTGTTACTATATTATTATATTGATCTGTTAAAATGCGCAAATGATGTATTACTGTTTCTGTTTTTATTGTTTTATCAGAATTGATACATTTGTATGATTTCCCAAATTTGTCTTTGAAATCATTAATTGCATTCACTAACGCACTCCATTCCATTTCTTATCGTTAAAATGGAGATATTAGCGTTTTAATCTCAGCATCAATATAGTAGTAATACCAAGTATTGAATTTTTTTTATATATATATATATATTTTTTATATTGTTTCTAATCTATCTGCTCTGCTTGTATATTTTTATACCCTGAACCCATTGAAAATGGGAAAATCAGGGTATAATGTTTTTGTTGGAGGGCGTATGTATGTAACAGGCAGAAGGAGGCGTGGCAGACCCCATAAAGTATATATATTCTTGATCAGGATGACAAGCCGAGTTGATATAGCCATGTCCGTCTGTCCGTCTGTCCGTCTGTCCGTCTGTCTGTCCGTATGTATGAACGCGTCGTTCTCAGAACCTATAAGAGCTAGAGACTTGAAATTTTTTATGTAGGTCCGTGAATAGCACGAAAAGATCGAGTTTGTTAAAAAAAGTCGATAACTATTTTAATTTTATTGTTATCGATTAAAAACAATATCGAATGTTAGTTATAAAATTATATCTCCCACGTCTTTATAGCTAGAGTCCCCAAATTTTTTTGTAAGTTTTATATTTATTTTCTCTAATTTTGATTTTTGTTAAATTTTGGATACCGGCTCCAAATTTCCCCAAATATTTAAATTGAAGTTAGTTGCACTCAAAGCCAGTAAATGAATGGGTTTACATTTTTAAAAATTGGAAAAAATGTAATAAAATATGTTGAACATAAGCTGAAAATTTCATTCAAATCCATTAATTCGCGCAGAAGTTATTAAACAAAACATTTTGCCAATCGGCCAAACACGTGACCAGCAAAACAAAGCAAACTGTTTTTCTATACATGTGCACACATACACACATACACATTGAGCTGCGTGCATCTAGCAACTTCTAAAACCCGCAAGTTTTAGTGTACATATTTCCAATAGATGGCGCTATGATTTGCGAATTATCAGCTGCTCAGTTGGTTCGAAACTTGGATGGCGCTATTCAATCGAACCATAGATGACGCTATTAGCTAAACAATTGAAAATGAATTGAATTTAATTTTGTGTGCGTTTATACGAAATGCTAATTATGCAGTATTTTAACGCAGATAGCGCGGGGTTTAGGGTATCTCCTAGTCGGGACCGCCGACTAGAGTTTTCTTACTTGTTTCTTTAAGCACTTGTTGTGCAACTTGTATAATTTCGTTAAAGTGCTTGCAAGTAACAATAAAACTATAATTACAAGCATGATTGTTATAAATTTTAAATCTACTGAAACAGTTTCTACATTATTAATGACATTTGCGGTTGAATCCGCTACTTTGGACTCGTGGTCCAACATTACTGTTTCTTTTTTTAAATAATCCTCTTTTGGGATAGAATTTGAGAATAAAAATTTAGAAATAGGTATATATATATTTTTTTTCATTAGTTCATAGATCGCTAATCGCTGTCAATAATATTGATAATATGCTAAAAACATTAGCTGATCAATCAAATAAATACGTGTAACAATTTTAATATTACTTTGAAAAATATTTTACAATATGATCCAAAGTCTTGAAAACAGTGATTATTCATCAAATTTTTAGCAATATAATTGATTTAGTTGATTTTTTTTTCTTGTGAATTTCATTATTTGTATACGTAGATATATTAACGCTTTTTTAACATTTAAAAGTCCTACCTATTTTTGCGTGTGGTTTTCAGGCCACACTCTAATTGGACAGCTTTAATGCAGCACAATTTTACATAGTTTGTTATAAAAATATAACAAAAATATGCATCGCAGTGCATTCAAAAAAATGTGCGACGCATCGCATAGTTTCTTAAATTATTTTTTTTTGGTGGGCGCTCTTTGTAGCGCTGTCGGTCCTAAGGGCACAGCTTGTCGCGCTGGCGGGGCCGGTGCTGGTCTTCGCACAGGCTTCTATTTTTTAGTCCCGTAGCAGTGGCTACAGGTATACAGGTATACAAGAGCTTCAACGCCGATGTGCATCGTGCCCATATCTTCGGTCAGCATGTGGCTGACTATATGCGCACTCTGGAGGAGGAGGATGAGGAGGCCTTCAAGCGTCAGTTCAGCCGTTACATCAAGTTCGGCATCCGCGCTGACAACATTGAGGTCATCTACAAGAAGGCCCATCAGTCCATTCGCAACGATCCTACTCCAAAGAAGGTCGCCAAGAAGTCGGCTCCAGTTAAGAAGAGATGGAACGCCAAGAAACTGACGAATGAGGAACGCCAAGAAACTGACGAATGAGGAACGCAAGACCAAGGTCGCTGCCCACAAGGCCGCCTATGTGGCCAAGCTTCAGTCCGAGACTGATGCATAAGTGCATTTGAAATAAAGGTTTTCTTGGATTAACGGGTTATTATAGAAAGTTTATTCCAAATTTTGCAGACATAGCCAAAACAATGACAACAGTACTTCGAAAAGACTCAAAAATAGATATTAAAAATCCAGAATACATTAGAGCTTTTGAGAAATTAAAGCAACTTATTTCTAACGACCCAATTTTAAAAATTCCAGACTTCAAAAGTAAATTCATTTTAACTACCGACGCAAGTAATGTAGCTCTTGGAGCTGTACTTTCTCAAGACGGACATCCCATCAGTTTTATCAGCAGAACTCTCAATGACCTTTCAAAAACCTTTCGACACTATCTTCTAGGACGACACTTCGAAATCAATAGTGACCATCAGCCATTATGTTGGTTATATAAAATGAAAGAATCAAATTCAAAATTAACTCGATGGAGAGTAAAGTTGTCAGAATATGATTTTGATATAAAATATATAAAAGGAAAGGAAACCACATAGCTGACGCTCTATCACGAGTAAAAATAGAACAGACCTATTTCGGAGAAGAAACACAACATAGCGCTGACGAAGACAATAGTAATTTAATTTGCATTACAGAGAAACCGATAAACACATTTAAAACACAAATTATATTTTCTAAAGGCATTCCAATACTAATACCAATACTATCAATACTAACCATACTAAAATTCTTCGAAGTCTAATTCAACTAAAAAATATTAACTCATATGCCGAATTTAATGAACTTAAAAACTCATGAAAAACTCTTACACCCCGGAATTAAAAAAACAAACAAGCTTTTCTTTTCCCCAACAGCCAATTACTCACACAAAATATAATAAACGAATGTAGCATTTGCAACTAAACAAAAACTGAACATAGAACAAGTAAGAAAACTCTAGTCGAGGGTCCCGACTAGGAGATACCCTAAACCCCGCGCTATCTGCGTTAAAATACTGCATAATTAGCATTTCGGATAAACGCACAGAAAACTAAATTCAATTCATTTTCAATTGTTTAGCCAATAGCGCCATCTATGGTTCGATTGAATAGCGCCATCCATGTTTCGATCCAACTGAGCAGCTGATAATTCGCAAATCATAGCGCCATCTATTGAAATATGTACACTAAAACTTGCGGGTTTTTAGAACTTGCTAGATGCACGCAGCTCAATATGTATGTGTGTATGTGTGCACATGTATAGGAAAACAGTTTGCTTTGCTTTGCTGGTCACGTGTTTGGCCGATTGGCCAAACGTTTTGTTTAATAACTTCTGCGCGAATTAATGGATTTGAATGAAATTTTCAGCTTATGTTCAACGTATTTTATTACATTTTTTCCAATTTTTACAAATGTAAACCGATTCATTTACTGGCTTTGAGTGCAACTAACCTCAATTTAAATATTTGGGGAAATTTGGAGCCGGTATCCAAAATTTAACAAAAATCAAAATTAGAGAAAATAAATATAAAACTTACAAAAAAAATTTGGGGACTCTAGCTATAAAGACGTGGGAGATATAATTTTATAACTAACATTCGATAATGTTTTTAATCGATAACAATAAAATTAAAATAGTTATCGACTTCTTTTAACAAACTCGATCTTTTCGTGCTATTCACGGACCTACATAAAAAATTTCAAGTCTCTAGCTCTTGTAGGTTCTGAGAACGACGCGTTCATACATACGGACAGACAGACGGACAGACGGACAGACGGACATGGCTATATCAACTCGGCTTGTCATCCTGATCAAGAATATATATACTTTATGGGGTCTGCCACGCCTCCTTCTGCCTGTTACATACATACGCCCTCCAACAAAAACATTATACCCTGATTTTCCCATTTTCAACGGGTTCAGGGTATAAAAAAACAGACATGCCTATGAAAATTACCCCCAAACCCGAACATTGTCGCGATAAATTTGTAATAGACATTTATTCCGTTGAAGGCAAACATTATCTTAGTTGTATAGACATTTATTCGAAATTCGCTACTCTCGAGAACATTAAACCTAAAGATTGGATAGAATGCAAGAACACGTTAATGCGTATATTTAATCAACTTGGAAAACCAATATTATTAAAAGCTGATCGAGACGGAGCATTTTCCAGCTTAGCACTCAAAAATGGCTTGAGAGTGAAGGAGTAGAAATACAATTAATGTATTGTATTGGATCAGGATTATTTATTTATTTATTTATTATCAAAATATAATTGACAAGTCGAGAGTCAACTTAAGTATAAACTAAACAACTTTGTTTAAAGCCTAAAACAAACAGATAAACAATTTCGAAATATCACCAACCCGTTGGGGGTATTTTATTTGCCAGTCCGGCCAGCTATGCCCCAATTCACAGCCCGATGTGGTTAGTGATATTATTGAAATAAAGAAATTTAAGAAAGAGACAATACAGGAAAATTAAAAGTAAAATTAGAGAATCTAACTGTAAATATTATTATATAATATAAATATGTAATAAAAAAAAAATTTCCACTATCACGATTGAGTGATATCCCTAAGAAAAGCTGAGAGCAAAGATTTGATTAGAGGAAGAGAGAGTTCAGAGGAAAAAACGTGATAAAATATATTATAATTCGCGCATAATACATGAAAAACACTGTGCAACGAGTAATCCGATGTGAGCAGAGGTAAATGCAAAGGGCGAAAGTGTCTAGTTGTTCTTGAAGGAACCGAAAAATTTATATTATTAAATCTAAAAGCAGGACTTATTATTTATCGGCAGGCGCCCAACATATAAATTTGTTGGCACGAACACACAGTCGGCTGAGTGCGGCCCGGCTTAAACTCGGGGCAAACCGAAGGTTCGTTACAACTGGCGCCGAGATTGTTGTTGTTTGTGACGGCGCTCTCTCGCATCACAGTTACAGCTGACACTGTTGTTGTTTGTTGGCGCGGGCTCCCTACAGTTACAGCTGATACTGTTGTTGTTTGCCCTAAAGAGGGCTCGCCTCAGTTACAGCTGACACTGTTGTTGTTTGCAGGAATACTATTCCAGCTGCGATTGTTGTTGTTTTCGGCGTCAATTCGTGCGCGCGCTGATATTCTTAATGCTCTTGCGCTGTTGCCGATTTTATGAGTTTTTGTTTTGAAATCAATATATAAATATTGCAAAATTTTTAACAAAAATTTTCTAATAAACTCGGGTGGCAATAACAACAACAATACACATAGCTATGTGTGTTGGCAGCCATACCGTCATACATTTAGAACAGTTTAAATGCAACCTATTGGCCAAGCACCAAAGTTGGAAGGAATTAAGATTATCTTGTAAGCATTGATGATTGATTGCGTTAGAATAAGAAAGACAAAGTTTTACGTCATCAGCATACATGAAAATCTTTGAATAAGAAATACAGCTGGGAAGGTCATTGATAAATAATGTAAAAAGTAAAGGCCCAAGATGACTACCCTGAGGTACACCTGACAGAACAAAAATTTGTTTCGATTGAAATGTTCTCAATATAACTCTTTGGGTTCTACCCTTTCAATAGGATGACATCCAAGATAAGAGTTGAGGAGAAAACCCTAAGAGATCAAGCTTATGAAGCAATGCTTCATGGTGAACTGAATCAAATGCTTTGCTAAAATCTGTATAAATAACATCAGTTTGCATTTTTATTTAAAAAACTATCGTTTACTAGGTAAGTAAATTCAAGCAGATTAGTAGAGGTTGATCGATTAAGAACAAAGCCATGTTGTAGTGGCGAAATAATTGATTTACACAAATGCTGTAAAGTGGAAGTTATTATTTTTTCAAATAACTTCGGAATAGCCGATAGTTTGGCAATACCCCTATAATTAGAAATGTCAGACCGCCCACCTTTCTTATATAGAGGGATAATAAAAGACTCTTTCCAAATAGACGGAAACACAGAGGTTTCCAGAGATAAGTTAAAAAGCTTTAGTAAAGGTAACTGAAGGGAATCACAGCATTCTTTTATAACACAACTAGGAATATTATCAGCTCCAGGTGAGAAAGACGATTTCATTGACCCAATGGCAGAAATCAGAGAATCAAGGAAAATATTGGAAGCGTTAACAATATTTGTAGAAGATATATAATATGGGTAAGAAGTATTATGGGGGTCTACAGATGAGTAAGTTGACTGAAAAAAATCAGCAAAAAGATCTGAGGAATCCTGGTCATTGCAAGAATTCATAGACTCATAAAAAAATGTGGAAGGTAAACTAAAAGACTTACGTTTCAAATTCACAAAGGAATAAAACTTTTTAGGGTCTAGAGCAAATTTTCTTTTGCTACGCATAAGGTAATTCTCATAGCAACGGAAATTTAAAATGTTAAAGTTCGACTTGGCTATGGAATGTTTAGACCAGTTTTAAAACATTTAGACTTATAATAAATAAAATTAACTGAAAAAAAAAATAATAATAATAATAACAATAATAAATAAATAAAAAACCAATCAACCCAGAATAAAACAAAATTAAATAACAAAATGGAAGGAGATGCAACAATACCGCTTTCCGATGCGAGTATAACACCGTAGACAGACATTGATGAGTAAGCTAGAATTAGAAAATAATTTAGACGAAAAAACATTGTATGCACGGTTAATTAAAACTAGTATTGACGACCTAATTCAAAAATTACCTACAAATATTTGCATTCGAATTATAAATTGCGAAATTCCCGATTTGAGATCTTTAATAAACTTATTACAGGAAAAAAACCTTTATGAAGAACCTTGATAAATTCAAACCAAAACAAAATAAAACAAGATAAAAATTTTAAGCCAGGACTCTTAAATCCCAATATTCAAAAATTTCCCACATTTCTTCAACCAAACCATCCCTATATCCCACATCGTCCTTATTTTCAACAACCATATCTTCCTCAAACACCTAATTATACTAAAAGTAACATTGTTCCACCTAATCAAATTCACCTCGACCAATACTACCAATACCAAATCCAGTCAGGCCATTATACAACGCAGTGAGACCAATTTTTAGACAACCAATTTGACAATAATCGTTTCCGGATAACTATGCACAAGTAACCCCACAACAATCCCTTTCAATAGTCCTGGCGTAGACAATCAACCAACAAAGCGTGTTAGACCTGCAGAAAGTGGACAAAGTAAAATGAGCATAGATGAAGAAACTAGAAACCAAGAAGAAATAAATTATCACGATTATATGCAGCAATATACTATCCTCAATATTACCAAGAACAATGTTACCCACAAGCCTCAGACGACACATACACGCAAACAGCCACAACCGAACATGAAACAGAGCAATCAAATGAAATAGAAATCGAGAAAGCCGAAAATTTTCAGCTGCCAGCCTCGGAAACCAACAATACATAATTATCACTTATAAGGGCAAAAATTTAAAATGTTTAATAGATACAGGATCTACTGTCAATATGATGACATCCAATGTTTTTAATTTACCAATTCATGATACCGACTGTTTTATTCACACCAGCAATGGACCTTTAACTATCACAAAAAAGGTTATTGTCCTTTCCAACAACTTGTTCAAGAATAATAATGAATTTCTTTTTAAAAATCTTTAAAATCGTTTTGTAGCTCAACCAAATCCTGAAACTAATCAACACTTCAACAATCCAACCAAAGATAATTCTAACAAGTAAGAAAACTCTAGTCGAGACCGCTCGACTAAGAGATCCCCTGAACCCTGCGAAGAACCGCTATTCCAAGCATTATTTGTTTCTTTTATGTACACATTCATATATACGTCCATTGCAAGCAAAGCACACACACACGCCAGTCGGTGCGTCAGCTGTTCTTTGGCTGCTTTGCATGGCAATGCTATGTTACAAATTTGAGGCGAAGGAGGCGTGGCATCCAAAATTTAACAAAAACCGAAACCGCGTAAGACCCAAATAACACTAAATGAAAAATTTGAAGACTAACTATAAAGATGAATTAAATAGAATTTTTTAACTAAATGAAGATATCGGTTTTTAATCGACAACATTAAAATTAAGACAGTTATCGATTTTTTTTAACAAACTCGATCTTTTCGTGCTATACAGGAACCTACATAAAAAATATCAAGCCTCTACCCTGATTTTCCCATTTTGAATGGGTTCAGGGTATAAAAATCAAAAACCTAAAAATTCAAGCCCTTACCGATTAGAACATTTAAATGAAGAAGAAAAATTGAATTTGATAAAATTGTTGAAACAATATCAGCACATTCAATTCTAAGAAGGTGACCAACTTAGTTTTAGTAATCAAGAAAAACATGTTATCAACACCACTCACAATTCACCCTTACATGCAAAACCATACAGTTACCCACAAGCTTACGAACAAGAAGTAGAACTCCAAATTCAAGACATGTTAGATCAAGGTATTATACGTCCCAGTAATTCCCCCTATTGTAGTCCTATATGGATCGTACCAAAAAAACAAGATGCTTCAGGTAAACAAAAATTTAGAATCGTAATCGACTACAGAAAATTAAACGACGTAACTATAAATGACAGATACCCAATACCAAATATGGACGAAATCTTAGGAAAACTAGGTAGATGCAATTATTTCACAACAATCGACCTTGCAAAAGGATTCCACCAACTTGAAATGCACCCAGATTCAATTCAAAAAACAGCTTTTTCCACTAAACATGGCCACTATGAATATCTTCGTGTGCCATTTGGATTAAAGAATGCACCTGCAACCTTCCAACGTTGCATGAATAATGTTTTGCGACCATTACTAAATAAACATTGTTTAGTATATCTTGATGATATAATTGTATACTCAACATCTTTAAAAGAACATCTACACTCACTGCAATTAGTTTTCGAGAAACTTTCCGAAGCAAATCTCAAATTACAACTTGACAAATGCGAGTTTCTAAAACAAGAAACTACCTTCCTAGGACACATTATAACTAAAGATGGCATAAAACCCAATCCTGTTAAAATTCAAGCAATTCTAAAATACCCTATTCCCACAAAAACAAAAGAAATAAAAGGTTTTCTTGGATTAACGGGTTATTATAGAAAGTTTATTCCAAATTTTGCAGACATAGCCAAACCAATGAAAAAAGTACTTCGAAAAGACTCAAAAATAGATATTAACAAGTAAGAAAACTCTAGTCGAGGAGTTCGAATTGAGTCAAGGTCATGGTACGGACAACAACTCAAACGACAAGCCGAGGAGGGCGACACACACATTGATAGCCACTGATCAAGGTGCGTGTGCCAAATGTGGTTCAACTGAACACACTCTATTCAGTTGTTCTCTCATATGTTGTCTATTGAGCAACGACGCTCATTCGTCAAGGGCAAATTATTGTGCTTCAACTGTCTGAGGCCTGGTCACACGTCAGCGAAATGTGGATCAAGGCACACTTGTAGGCATTGTCGTGGCCGCCATCACACACTCATTCATGCACAAGTGACATCGCTGCAGGCTGCTGCAGATCAAGGAGGTCAACCCGATAGTGCCGGTACTGAAGACGATCAGACGCATGGAGTATCATTGATAACAAACGGTTGCATAGCGCTAGCGCCACACCATGTGTTTTGTCACAAGGACGAAATAAAGGAACTCTACCCACAGCTTGGGTAGACGTACGTAATGCGCACGGAACCTACACTGCTTGCCCTGTACTTTTGGATAGTGGATCAGAACTATCATACATATCGGAACGCTGCATTCACGCACTTGGCATCCCACGTTCATCTTCCCGGATTCTAGTTTCGGGTATTTCATCTATAAAGGCAGAAACCACAAGGGGTGTCAGCCAGCTACACATGAAGTCACGCACGTCAGATAACTGTATAGAAGTTACAGTACACGTTCTGAGCAAAATCAAGTCACCATTGGCAAGGGCCAATATCGATTCATCATCGCTAGAGATCTTCGATAAAATTTCTCTTGCAGATCCATGTTCAACACCTAATCTCCAATCGACATTCTATTAGGCACGGACTATGTATGGAGCATAATCATCGGTGAGAAGATGCTTGACAACCATGGCAATGTAATGGCTATATCAACCATTTTTGGATGGGTGATCACTGCCATTGCCGCCAACCCGAAGCCAGCAGCTACAACTACGCTGCTTTCTTCTATTGATATAAATGCCTCACTCCAGAGATTCTGGGAGTTGGAGGACACCGATACTGTCCTGCCACCTGACAAGGATGACTTGAAGGTGGAGGAACACTTCCGTGACACGCACACGAGAGATGCCGAGGGGAGGTATATCGTCGAACTTCCGTTCAAGGAGCCGAGTGCAACCTTTGCAGATACTCTACAAGGAGCAGTATCAAGGTTTGAGGCAGTAGAACGTCGACTACTCAGAAATCCTCAACTACGAGAGCAATATATACAATTTATGGAAGACTACGAGAGTCTAGGGCACATGCGAGAACTCACACCAGACGAAATCCATACTCACCAGGGACGGGTATTTTACATGCCACATCATCCAGTCTTGGGACAAAAACTAAGAGTAGTTTTTGACGGATCTTTTCAAGATCGCGATGGAATCGCCTTAAATGAAGCACTACATACTGGACCAAGCATCAACCGAAACTTGTTTGATGTATGCGTTCGTTTTTGGATTCATCGCTATGTCTTCTCGGCTGACATTGTCAAAATGTTTCGCCAAATATGGATCAACGAGAAACACCGGAACTATCAACGAATAGTGTGGAGAAAGAATCCTGTAGAATCAGTGAAGCACTATCAGCTTTCCACTGTAACCTATGGTACGTCCTGCGCACCGTTCTTAGCGGTAAGGGTACTGGAGCAACTCGCTCATGACTACGCACACAAATATCCATAAGCTGCTAGGATCCTGTTGGAGGACTTCTACGTTGATGATGTCTTGACAGGAGCGCAAACTGAAGAGGAACTACTCCAACTGCGAGATGAACTAGTTCTTCTAATGTCCAAAGCACAACTAGAATAGGGAAAATGGGTTTCAAACTGCAAACTCATTAAAAACACAAATAAAAATCCATCTGCAAAGAATTTGGACACATCGGGTGAAAGCACAGTCAAGGTGCTTGGCATCCATCGGCAACCAGCAAATGATACCCTGGGATACAATGTGAATCTAAGCAGTTCAACAGACAGTACAAAACGACAGGTACTCTCTGACATTTCTCGAATTGTTGATCCGCTGGGCTGTTGACACCTGTTGTCGTCCAGTTCAAGATTCTGTTCCAAGAGTTATGGCTACATGATTTGGATTGGGACACTCAGCTTCCATCGAACTTGGCACAACAATGGCAAAAATATCGAATGGATATTATGGCAATCGAGGAATTCAAGACGAAGCGTTATGTTGGCTACAACTCAGATACTATGGAACTACATGCATTCTCAGATGCATCAATCAAGGCTTACGCTGCAGTTGTTTACTGTCGAGCTAGACACCCAGATGGCCACATGGAAGTGTCACTAATCGCTGCAAAATCACGTGTTGCACCACTCAAGCAACAATCTCTTCCACGTGTGGAACTCTGTGGAGCGCTGCTGCTGAGTCGACTTGTTGCGTCGATCAAAACTGCGCTGAAAGATGTCAACATAACTGTACACGCATGGTGCGACTCAACTATTGTCTTGGCGTGGTTATCAAACACACCATCCAAACTAAAGACGTTCGTCGCCAATCGGACATCGGAGATTCTGGGCATCATACCTCGACATGCTTGGCATCATGTAAAAACCAAAGAAAATACAGCAAATTGCGCTTCCAGAGGCATGCTTGCAGCGGATCTGCTTAATTTCGATCTTTGGTGGACAGGACCCAACTGGCTACGTGATGAAAACTTTAACGTAGCCACCATAATCCCTGCACATTCTTCTCTTTTATTCCAGATGAGCAATTTCAAGAAGAGGTAAAGACAACCACAATGCTAGCTGTGGCAGCTCATAAGGCTACAGTCTCTTTCATAGACGAATTGGGAGATCGCATCTCCTCTTGGACAAAATTGGTACGCATCGTGGCATACGTTCTACGGTTTGTAAAACGCAAGCGATTCTTAGGCGCACTCACATTTGACGAAATAAGCGAAGCTCGCATATTATGCTTTCGCTGTGCTCAGGACACATTTCGACAGGACCGTCAATTGCTGCTCGACAAGCAGCCACTGAGGAATGACTCCAAACTACGCACACTCTCACCCATCATTGACGATCTTGGACTCCTGCGTGTGGGCGGACGATTAAGCAATTCGGGATTGGAATTCTGTACCAAGCACCCAATCATACTACCGAAGAGTCATCGCATCACCAAACTTATCTTGGAGCTGGAACATAAGTCACATCTACATCCAGGTGTTTCAGCACTCTTTGTCATCGTGCGGCAACGCTACTGGATATCGGGCGCCAGAAACCTAATACGAAAGATTACACACGACTGTTTGAAATGCTTTCGACAGCGACACCACACAGCACAACAATTCATGGCTGATCTACCAGCAGTCATAGTGACACCAGCTTTTCCATTCGAAAACACCGGCTGTGACTACGCCGGACCCATCACACTCAAGGTCCACAAGGGACGCAACCCACGCAAAGAGAAGGGCTACATATGCCTGTTTATATGTTTGACTACTTCTGCAATACATTTGGAATTAGCTACTGATCTCAGCACGGAAACCTTTTTGGCTGCACTGCGTCGCTTTATATCACGCCGTGGCAAATGTGCTCGCATGTATCGCGATAACGGACGAAACTTTGTCGGCGCTAAGAGAGCGCTAAATGAAATGGAGCAGCTGCTAGTATCACAGAGGCACAACAGCATCGTATCACAAACACTGGCCAATGATGGGATCAAGTGGAACTTTATCCCACCACATGCACCATGCAACGGCGTCGCAAATGGAATACTAAATCTCCAAACATTTCTTCTGGAGACATCGTTTTGATCAAGGAAACAAACACACCACCTTCCGCTTGGATACTGGCAAGGGTTATGGAGGCATACCCTGGATCTGACGGATTGGTACGTGCAGTCAGACTGAAGACACCCACTGGAGAGACAACTCGCCCAATTACCAAGATTGCCGCGCTACCTAATTCAGAAACCAATGTTTCAGCGTCGGGCGGGATGTTGAGAAATGCATCGATTTAAATTCAATCGATTTTTCTTCTTCTTATAATTTGCCATTCTCAAGTTGCTAACAGTTGCGAAATAGGAAAATACTTTGCAACATTATTTCTAAACATGTTAGCAACATGGTGAAATTGTTATTGCGGCTTAGTTTTAAATTGACAACAGAGAAGAGCAAACGCGCATAAGGCGGTCTGCAATTCAATAAAAATAAAAAAATGAAAAGAACCAGCCTTCTTATTCCTTTACAGTAATTATATAAATAGTAAAGAAATGATCAAATATATTGAGCCTATTGTAACCTGGAACATAAGTAGTACAATAGTAAAACAAAATTGCCAGAAAAATAATGTTAGTCCTAATATTCAGGGTAATAAAATTTTAAGTATCAATCAATGTAAGCTGCAAATAAATGACATAATTATAAGCAATAACTATTTTCAACCAGAAGTTGATCTTACACCATTGTATCCTCCAATAGAAATTGTCAAAGTAAAGCCTATTAAGCATGATGACATTGTAAAAATTGTATCACAAAATAATATCTTTACATACACAATCATTATAATCACAATAATCATATTCATAATTGTAATCTTATATTTAAAATATGTATCTTGTAACCCCATAATATTAATCCAGAAAAATTTTAAGAAACCAATTCATAAGCCCAACAATCAAACAACTCCATCAGTTCAACCAGAAGAATTTCAACAAGAAGATACAACAATCGAGATGACACAATCAACTTTACCAACGCTTTACCCTTCAGTGTCACCTTGACTCGCCGGCTCGCCTCTTAAGGAGAGGGAAGTGACATAATCATACCGATCATGTCCACCACACCCACAAGCTGTCTAGACATCGAGTTCACATAAATATTCTCATAGCCAAACCATTAACGTAAACATCCCCAAGCTGAATAATTGTAAACAAAGAGCGGCCAAGCCGACATTATTAATGTAAACATTCCCAAGCTCAGTAAATGTAAACAGATAGCGGCCAAGCCAGCGCTTCTCCCCCATCGATCGGTATCGATCGAAACAAATCCTAATCAGCATAAATTCACTCTCAGCAACATATTGTTTCTAGCAACATGTATCAGAAAAGTTGCAAACATTCTGGAAGGGCTCTGTTTATTATTCAACAGATGCATATGTTAGTCTTAAGGTAATCATGAATAAAGAAAGTTCGTCTTAAATTTCGTATTATCGCTGTCGTCAGAATATGTCGCGGCATTAATTCGACTCGAAACATATAACGCGAATATATATACCAATAACCCTACAAGATACTGTCGACCAAAACTCTTGAGTTGAACAGTCAGAGATTTTTGACAACATACAGCTGAGCATTAAAAAGAGAGATGCCATATCAGTGATTGACGAATTGGCATCAAAATTCAATGCTAATCATTCAATACTGATGAAAGTCTGGATCGTCATTCATGAATATTTTACGGAGAAAATATACGATGGCACAATGAACAGCATCAAGATCTATTGTTGCGACGATTCTCGACGGGAGCCCTACAACTTTACGAGCAACATGTAAAGAAGGCTAGAGAAATTCAGTCCTTGGACAATGTGCTGGAGTTTATTGAGCAACTGTATAACTCAATAAATTCAGTAAAAAGAGAGTGCCGTCCATACAGAAGCAAAGAAAACGAGCTACAGAAATGCCAAATGGACAGCAACGACATACATAGGTGTCAGAAATTTAAAGCTGAACCTGTCAAAAAACGCAAAGAATTTGTGTCTAAAAATGCGCTATGCTTCAAATGTCTAGGCGCTCACAGCATGAAAGATTGCAGGAAAGATTGGACTTGCAAGCAATGCTCCAAATCACACAACTATTTGCTTCAAGAGGATGCAAATAACATGTAAGAGTGCTCTAGTCGAGACTGCTCGACAAAGAGATCCCCTGAACCCTGCGAAGAACTGCGATTCCTAAGAGCCGCTAACATTCTCCGTTACATTTATATGTATGTACATATGTAGCAAGCAATACATACACACACACAGACGCACGCACCAACACACAATCTGCTAACTGTGCATTATGACTCATCAGCTTCGCTGCTGCTGCAAGACGCCGATAATATGAGATATTAAATGTTTAATAACTTTTTTCTAGTCGAACGATTTTGATCAAATTTGTTGGGCGTGATCATGACATTCATAAGTGTGTATGTGCCAAAGCACAAGTCTCTAGTACTTGAAATACGTTATATAGCAATTTGAAGCGAAGATCAATTTGAGGGCGTGGCATCCAAAATTTAACAAAAACCGAAATTGCAGAAGGCTCAAATAACACTAAATGCAAAATTTGAAGACTCTAACTATAAAGATGAATTAAATAGAATTTTATAACTAAATGAAGATATCGGTTTTTAATCGATAACATTAAAACGATGATAGTTATCGAATATTTGAAACAAACTCGATCAAATCGTGATATACACGAACTTCCAAAAAAATTTGAATTCTCTAGCTCTTATATCTTCTGAGATCGATGCGTTCAAACATACGGACAGACGGACAGACGGACGGACGGACAGACGGACAGACAGACAGACGGACAGGGCTAAATCGACTCGGCTTCTCTCCCTGATCAAGAATATATATACTTTATGGGGTCTGCCACGCCTCCTTCTGCCTGTTACATACATTTTCACAAAACCATTATACCCTTTTTTCCCATTTTCAATGGGTTCAGGGTATAAAAACCGATGGCTCTTTAAGGTATTTGAAAAGAAGTCAGCCCACATCGTATGCGGAAACTTCGAGGAAATGGCCTTGCTACCTAACCAAGGCATAATTGAGCTACATGCTGGATGCTTAGCAAGGATAGGCAAAATTTATATCTTAACGCCGCAGGAGGTAGGGTCAACAAATACTGAAGAGTACAGCCCAGTTTTCCTCAAAATAATCGACCACAACAACACATGGGTCCCGACGCCGCTACACAACATTAAAATAAATAACTCAGTGGAACTAAAACAGTTGCAACAAAACATAAGGGATCTGTACCGTCAAAAAATCCACATTGAAGATCTGGTCTTCCACCCAATGAATGGACACATCTCTTTAGGATTAGTAATAATAACAATAATATTCTTAGCACTATATATAATTAAGAGGAGAAACCAGAGGCAGCAACTGCTAGCTGTCACATTTTCTGGCCCCCCGCAGAATGTTCATGCATAAACATACAAATGCATAACAATTAAAAGAGAAACCCGACGCGCTAAGAATACAAACCAATTGAAAAATGCCTCCGACGCACTTGTCGATCAGAAGGGAGCGCAACATACATAAACAAGGGCCACATGGGTTGACATTAAAATTAGATACGTGCACGCAGAGCCTTACAAACTCAGCGCTAGGCTAAGGTTACATAATTTAAGCTATGATTTATGCATGAGTCAGGGTATAAAATCCCTTCCTCAGAAGAATAAAGACTCAGTACAAAACTAACCACCACCGCAGTTTAAGTGTATTCACTAAGTTTTCTATTTCCATGGGTTCTGAATTTCCTGTCATATACTGTTTAGACTGTTGTGAAATTGTGTACTGATGGTTCGGGTTAAGTCAGCTCTGTCCTGAATTCTGAGTATTATTTTGTTTATACGGACCTGAGTTGTTTCTGTAATTTTGTTGTTGGTTGTTTTGTTGATTATTATTTTGTCTGTACTGACCTGAGTTGTTTCTGTAATTTTGTTGTTGGTTGTTTTGTTGATTATTATTTTGACCATTTTGTGGTTGATAATATAACTGCTTGTTGTTGTTATAATTTTGTTGATAATTGTTTTCCTTTTTGAAGTCATGATATTTCTTGCTGGACTCTGCCTCAGTGTTATACCTATTGGGTTTAGTTTTCTTATATTGGAATCTAATACAACTATTTTCGTATCTTATTATTATTTTTTAAATCTTATTTAAATTTCTTTCTTCATATATTTTATCAAGTAAAGTGCCTTAAGTCATTTCTTTAGCTGCATTTACTAATAAACTTTCAACATTACTTAAATCTATAAAGTTATTATTTTGATGGTAAACTGTTAATTCGTCTGATTTATATTTAATATTTTGTATTTCTACCGCAAGTTCGCATACTGTGTCTACTCGTAACTCATAAATTTTACGGTAAATTTGATGGGGTTCCGTGTCCGGTCGATACCACAGCTTTAGGGTTGACTTGATTAGCTCCCAGTTGTCTGGTTCCGGCACATAGATGACCACATCCTTCGCCTGTCCTTGGATAGTCCTAGTGGCATCTCGTTTTAGTTGAGAGTCCTCCACTCCTTGGAGAATGTACTCTACGCTACTGAAGAACGAGTTAATCGAAATGTCACCTGTTCCCGTGAACATTGCCAAATAATTTATATTTTGAAACAACCGTTCTTTCTGAGCCGCATTGTTGTTGTCTTGTAGCATAACGTAAGCTTGATGTAGCTCCTTTAGCTGCTCCTTGTTTATCAACTGCTCCATTGACTCCTCCGGTGATATTTGTGGGTTAGCTTGTGCCATTCTGCTCTTGTCGTAGTTAGCTGCTCTCTTTTGTTTTCTGGTTGCCAGCTTGAGATGTACTTTTCGTGTTATTTTATTGATTTGCAAACTTATTTTTAGTTTAACTTTTATTTTTGTGTTCGATTTACGAATTAGTAAACTTATTTTTAGTTGGACTTTTTATAATGATCGTTTTATATATTAGTCAACTTATTTTTAGTTTGACTTTTTTTATAAATTAATCGACTTATTTTTAGTTCGCATTTATCACTGAATCCATTTTAAAACAAGTAAGAAAACTCTAGTCGAGACCGCTCGACTAGGGTATACCCTGAACCCTGCGAAGAACCGCAATTCCAAGCATAAGTATATATATGTTCATTACAAACAGAACATACACACACACATACATAGGCGAACGCACACACAAACGCCAGTCGGTGCGTCAGCTGATCTTTGGCTGCTGTTTGCATGGCAATGCTATGGGAAATTAAATGTTTAATAACTTTTTTCTAGAGTAACGATTTTGATCAAACTTATTGGGCGTAATCATGTCATCCATATGTATGTATGTGCCAAAGCACAAGTCTCTAGTATTTTATATACGGGAGTTAGAAATTTGAGGCGAAGGGGGCGTGGCATCCAAAATTTAACAAAAACCGAAATTGCGTAAGGCTTACATAACACTAAATGCAAAATTTGAAGACTCCAGCTAGAAAGATGAATTAGATAGAATTTTATAGGTTAATTTAGATTTTCGTTTTTAATCGATAACAAAAAACGATAACAGTTATCGAATTTCTAAAACAATCTCGATCTTTTCGTGATATACAGGAACCTACATAAAAAATTTCAAGTCCCTAGCTATTGTAGGTTCTGAGAACGACGCGTTCATACATACGGACAGACGGACAGATGGACAGACGGACATGGCTATATCAACTCGGCTTGTCATCCTGATCAAGAATATATATACTTTATGGGGTCTGCCACGCCTCCCTATTACATACATACGCCCTCCAACAAAAACATTATACCCTGATTTCCCATTTTCAATGGGTTCAGGGTATAAAAAAAGATCCTACCGGCTGCGCCAATTTCATTCTAAAAGAACAACACATTGGTTTCACTTCACTCATCTCAGTCCTAAAAGTGGCCTTTATTCATCTTTGCTTCTTCTTATATATAAATTTAGTCATGTTGCTAGACTACATGATTTCAATTTCTAAATGTTGCAAAACTTCATGATTTTAATTTCATAATGTTCTTAGACTGTCCTGTCGTCAGTCTGGCGTTACGGGTTTTTATACCCTGAACCCATTGAAAATGGGAAAAAAGGGTATAATGGTTTTGTGAAAATGTATGTAACAGGCAGAAGGAGGCGTGGCAGACCCCACAAAGTATATATATTCTTGATCAGGGAGAGAAGCCGAGTCGATTGAGCCCTGTCCGTCTGTCTGTCTGTCCGTCTGTCCGTCTGTCCGTCTGTCCGTATGTTTGAACGCGTCGATCTCAGAAGATATAAGAGCTAGAGACTTGGAAGTCCGTGTATTGTACGATTCGATCGGGTTTGTTTCAAATATTCGATAACTATAATCGTTTTAATGTTATCGATTAAAAACCGATATCTTCATTTAGTTATAAAATTCTATTTAATTCATCTTTCTAGCTAGAGTCTTCAAATTTTGCATTTAGTGTTATTTGAGCCTTCTGCAATTTCGGTTTTTGTTAAATTTTGGATGCCACGCCCACAAATTGCCCCTTCGCCTCAAATTGCTAAATCACGTATTTCAAGTACTAGAGACTTGTGCTTTGGCACATACACACATATAAATGTCATGATCACGCCCCATAAATTTGATCAAAATCGTTCGACTAGAAAAAAAGTTATTAAACATTAAATATCTCTTATTATCGGCGTCTTGCAGCAGCAGCGAAGCTGATGAGTCATAATGCACAGTTAGCAGATTGTGTGTTGGTGCGTGCGTCTGTGTGTGTATGTATTGCTTGCTACATATGGACATACATATAAAAGTAACGGAGAATGTTAGCGGCTCTTAGGAATCGCAGTTCTTCGCAGGGTTCAGGGGATCTCTTTGTCGAGCAGCCTCGACTAGAGCACTCTTACTTGTTCTTATTAATTTGAATTTCGCATAACTTGAAATGTTGGTGACATTTGTCATATACATACATAACTCGCGCAGCACAACGTGGCTCTTGTTGTAGGGACAAGTGACGAAGTCATTGAATGAATAAACAGACGACATTTTATTTTTATTTTAGACAAATATTAAATTTGCAATTCGCATATGAAAAAATAAATCAAGCCAAAAGCAAGTCAAAGTCACAGCAAATTGATGCCAAGAATGTTTTAGCTATAAATGGAAGCAATTTCAATAGATTTAAAATTTGCTCTTTGGTATTTTTTTATTATACCCTGAACCCATTGAAAATGGGAAAATCAGGGTATAATGTTTTTGTTGTAGGGCGTATGTATGTAACAGGCAGAAGGAGGCGTGGCAGACCCCATAAAGTATATATATTCTTGATCAGGATGACAAGCCGAGTTGATACAGCCATGTCCGTCTGTCCGTCTGTCCGTCCGTATGTATGAACGCGCCGTTCTCAGAACCTATAAGAGCTAGAGACTTGAAATTTTTTATGTAGGTCCGTGAATAGCACGAAAAGATCGAGTTTGTTAAAAAAAGTCGATAACTATTTTAATTTTATTGTTATCGATTAAAAACATTATCGAATGTTAGTTATAAAATTATATCTCCCACGTCTTTATAGCTAGAGTCCCCAAATTTTTTTGTAAGTTTTATATTTATTTTCTCTAATTTGGATTTTTGTTAAATTTTGGATACCGGCTCCAAATTTCCCCAAATATTTAAATTGAGGTTAGTTGCACTCAAAGCCAGTAAATGAATGGGTTTACATTTTTAAAAATTGGAAAAAATGTAATAAAACATAAGCTGAAAATTTCATTCAAATCCATTAATTCGCGCAGAAGTTATTAAACAAAACGTTTGGCCAATCGGCCAAACACATGACCAGCAAAGCAAAGCAAACTGTTTTCCTATACATGTGCACACATACACACATACACATTGAGCTGCGTGCATCTAGCAACTTCTAAAACCCGCAAGTTTTAGTGTACATATTTCCAATAGATGGCGCTATGATTTGCGAATTATCAGCTGCTCAGTTGGTTCGAAACATGGATGGCGCTATTCAATCGAACCATAGATGGCGCTATTGGCTAAACGATTGAAAATGAATTGAATTTAGTTTACTGTGCGTTTATACGAAATGCTAATTAGCTAATTATCTCCTAGTCAGGACCCTCGACTAGAGTTTTCTTACCTGTTATACCCTAAACTCATTGAAAATGGGAAAAAAGGGTATAATGGTTTTGTGAAAATGTATGTAACAGGCAGAAGCAGGCGTGGCAGACCCCATAAAGTATATATATTCTTGATCAGGGAGAGAAGCCGAGTCGATTTAACCCTGTCCGTCTGTCCGTATGTTTAAACGCGTCGATCTCAGAAGATATAAGAGCTAGAGACTTCAAATTTTTTTTGGAAGTTCGTGTATATCACGATTCGATCGACTTTGTTTCAAATATTCGATAACTATCACCGTTTTAATGTTATCGATTAAAATACGATATCTTCATTTAGTTTTAAAATTCTATTTAATTCATCTTTATAGTTAGGGTGTTCAAATTTAACATTTAGTGTTATTTGAGCCTTCAGCAATTTCGGTTTTTGTTAAATTTTGGATGCCACGGCCTCAAATTGCCCCTTCGCCTCAAATTGCTAAATCACGTATTTCAAGTACTAGAGACTTGTACTTTGGCACATACACACATATGAATGTCATGATCCCGCCCAACAAATTTGAAATCAAAATCTTTCGACTAGAAAAAAAGTTATTAAACATTTAATATCTCATATTATCGGCGTCTTGCAGCAGCAGCGAAGCTGATGAGTCATAATGCACAGTTAGCAGATTGTGTTCTTGTGCGTGCGTCTGTGTGTGTGTGTATGTATTGCTTGCTACATATGTACATACATTTAAAAGTAACGGAGAATGTTAGCGGCTCTTAGGAATCTCAGTTCTTCGCAGGGTTCAGGGGATCTCTTTGTCGAGCTGTCTCTTTCTTGTTTCTTTCTATTTTTCTGCACTTCCACTTGGTTATTTGAAAAGTTTAGTGATCTTAGGCTATAGCTGAACACGCCTGTACCCGCAGGATTTGTAGGTGCCGTGAGGAGCACTTCGACTAACGAGCGGCCAGCCTCTGAGCTGTCTAGAGGTTGCAGAGCACTCCAGATTACGCTCTGTGTTCTCTAGCGGTTCTCAGAGAGTATCACAAGCACTCCTACTACTGGATTCGCTCGCTGGCACTCTAGACCGCGCCTCAAAGACGTACGCTCTTCCGCACGACTACTCTCACATACCTTTTACTCCTGGTTGCAGGACTTACCAAACCTCTTGCTGCTTTCCAAGCACACCTTATGGCTGGCTGGGCTAGCGCACACTGTTTTCTACACAATCGTTGTTTGCCGTGAGGAGCACTCCGGCTAGCGACCGATTAGCCTCTGAGCCGTCTAGAGGTTGCAGAGCACTCCAGCGGTTCGCTGGGAGTATCACAGGCACTCCTACAACTGGATTCGCTCGCTGGCACTCTAGACCGCGTCTAAGAAGGCTTACGTTCTTCCGCACGGCTGCCCTCACTAACCTCACACTCCTGTTCAGGTTATGCTGCTCCAGTACCTCTGTCCTCAAGGATACGGTTTGGTATGCGTCCAAGATATTCCTCTGAATATCCTTGTAGAAGTCCCACGATGTCCTTTGTGTCCTTGATGTCCCTCGTTGTCCTTCGTTGCACTTTACACTTTCACTCCCGTTGACAGTTGGCACTTTCACTTTTAATTGGAATCGACTGACCCAGTGCCGAGCCGTGGGCGCCTTTTTATAGCAGCGCCGCAGGCCCTGCTTCGGCTCTGGAGCGGGGCCTGCCTCGGCTCTCTGTAGCGGGGCCTGTCTCCTCTTCCGGTCTGCCTTAACGGCAACATCGCCTGATTTGGTGCGACGCCAAATACGCGTGATCGCGTGGCAGCCTTTCATATGCCTGCGAGTGAAAGTAATAGTTAATTTCTCGCGGCTACGAAAGGCACTTCGGCTCTTAGGCTTTAAACAAAATTGTTGTGTTTAAGTTGACACTCGATTTTTTGTCAAGTTTTTTTTTTTATAAATATTATTTATATTATAATAAATTTAATATAATTTCTTCATTGCTTCTCTATAAAACGTCGGCGCTCGCTGGCGCGGAAATTGCGGCGAGCCATCTTCGACAGTCCGTTTAGGCCGCTTGAACGAATCACCAAGTTTTGCTCACAGTAAGCAGTCGGATTGTAGGTTGGCACATCCGGTTCCTTGTCCCAGTCCTCATTGCAATCAACTAAATCAACGGGCGGCGGCCGGACCGCCTTTGGCAACTCCTCTTATACATATATCCAAGCAGATGCGCTCTGGACATTCTAGAATATGTTTCTATACAGAAAGAAAAAAAAATATTCAAAATAAACCATAAATTATTTGATCAGCCAAAGGAAATTTGACGACTCACTTCCATCGCTTCCTTGTCAAAACGATGAATAGCATTAAATGGGCAAATCAGCAACTTCACTATGTGCTCGGAATTGCGAACGCAGCGCTCCAAATGCTTGGTCAGACGTCCGCGCAGCACAACGTGGCTCTTGTTGTAGTGACAAGTGACGAAGTCATTGAATGAACCAACAGACGACATTTTATTTTAGACAAATATTAAATGTGCAATTCGCAGATGAAAAATAAATCAAGCCAAAAGCAAGTCAAAGTCACAGCAAATTGATGCCAAGAATGTTTTAGCTATAAATGAAAGAAATTTCAATAGATTTAAAATTTGCTCTTTGGTAATTTTTTTCTTTCTATTTTTCTGCACTTCCACTTGGTTATTTGAAAAGTTTAATGATTTCACCACGTCTTGCTTACTTATTAGACTGTATTCGAACGAATCCTGACGAGGCAAATTCCTGTATTTATAGCCAGAAAATTGACATATAAACCGAAGGCAACTTTAATTTCTGGAAATTTCTTTGGCTAACGAATGGAAACTGTCAACTGCTCGGGTGTTTTTAGCCCTAGAAACCCTAGAACCCTTTTAACTGTCATCTAGCAAGGGATCTATTTACATTCGTCAACTGTAAACACAGTTAGCATCTCTGTTACATTTCAATAAAAACATTATACCCTGATTTTCCCATTTTCAATGGGTTCAGGGTATAAAAACCGATGGCTTTTTAAGGTATTTGAAAAGAAGTCAGCCCACATCGTATGCGGAAACTTCGAGGAAATGGCCTTGCTACCTAACCAAGGCATAATTGAGCTACATGCTGGATGCTCAGCAAGGATAGGCAAAATTTATATCTTAACGCCGCAGGAGGTAGGGTAAAGAAATACTGAAGAGTACAGCCCAGTTTTCCTCAAAATAATCGACCACAACAACACATGGGTCCCGACGCCGCTACACAACATTAAAATAAATAACTCAGTGGAACTAAAACAGTTGCAACAAAACATAAGGGATCTGTACCGTCAAAAAATCCACATTGAAGATCTGGTCTTCCACCCAATGAATGGACACATCTCTTTAGGATTAGTAATAATAACAATAATATTCTTAGCACTATATATAATTAAGAGGAGAAACCAGAGGCAGCAACTGCTGTCACATTTTCTGGCCCCCCGCAGAATGTTCATGCATAAACATACAAATGCATAACAATTAAAAGAGAAACCCGACGCGCTAAGAATACAAACCAATTGAAAAATGCCTCCGACGCACTTGTCGATCAGAAGGGAGCGCAACATACATAAACAAGGGCCACATGGGTTGACATTAAAATTAGATACGTGCACGCAGAGCCTTACAAACTCAGCGCTAGGCCAAGGTTACATAATTTAAGCTATGATTTATGCATGAGTCAGGGTATAAAATCCCTTCCTCAGAAGAATAAAGAGTCAGTACAAAACTAACCGCAGTTTAAGTGTATTCACTAAGTTTTCTATTTCCATGGGTTCTGAATTTCCTGTCATATACTGTTTAGACTGTTGTGAAATTGTGTGCTGATGGTTCGGGTTAAGTCAGCTCTGTCCTAAATTCTGAGTATTATTTTGTTTATACGGACCTGAGTTGTTTCTGTAATTTTGTTGTTGGTTGTTTTGTTGATTATTATTTTGTCTGTACTGACCTGAGTTGTTTCTGTAATTTTGTTGTTGGTTGTTTTGTTGATTATTATTTTGACCATTTTGTGGTTGATAATATAACTGCTTGTTGTTGTTATAATTTTGTTGATAATTGTTTTCCTTTTTGAAGTCATGATATTTCTTGCTGGACTCTGCCTCAGTGTTATACCTATTGGGTTTAGTTTTCTTATATTGGAATCTAATACAACTATTTTCGTATCTTATTATTATTTTTTAAATCTTATTTAAATTTTTTTCTTCATATATTTTATCAAGTAAAGTGCCTTGAGTCATTTCTTTAGCTGCATTTACTAATAAACTTTCAACATTACTTAAATCTATAAAATTATCATTTTGATGGTAAACTGTTAATTCGTCTGATTTATATTTAATATTTTGTATTTCTACCGCAAGTTCGCATACTGTGTCTACTCGTAACTCATAAATTTTACGGTAAATTTGATGGGGTTCCGTGTTCGGTCGATACCACAGCTTTAGGGTTGACTTGATTAGCTCCCAGTTGTCTGGTTCCCGCACATAGATGACCATATCCTTCGCCTGTCCTTGGATAGTCTTGTAGAAGATTGTCCTAGTGGCATCTCGTTTTAGTTGAGAGTGCTCCACTCCTTGGAGAAGGTACTCTACGCTACTGAAGAACGAGTTAATCGAAATGTCACCTGTTCCCGTGAACGTTGCCAAATAATTTATATTTTGAAACAACCGTAACGTAAGCTTGATGTAGCTCCTTTAGCTGCTCCTTGCTTATCAACTGCTCCATTGACTCCTCCGGTGATATTTGTGGGTTAGCTTGTGCCATTCTGCTCTTGTCGTAGTTAGCTGCTCTCTTTTGTTTTCTGGTTGCCAGCTTGAGATGTACTTTTCGTGTTCTTTTATTGATTTGCAAACTTATTTTTAGTTTAACTTTTATTTTTGTGTTCGATTTACGAATTAGTAAACTTATTTTTAGTTGGACTTTTTATAATGATCGTTTTATATATTAGTCAACTTATTTTTAGTTTGACTTTTTTTATAAATTAATCGACTTATTTTTAGTTCGCATTTATCACTGAATCCATTTTAAAACAAGTAAGAAAACTCTAGTCGAGACCGCTCGACTAGGGTATACCCTGAACCCTGCGAAGAACCGCAATTCCAAGCAATCTCCGTTTCTTTAATATACATAAGTATATGTCGAAGCAAACTATGTTGCTGCATACTGTATGTGATTGTTCTTGCGTATTGCACGTACGCACTGTGTGTGTCTGTGATACTGTGTATGGATATTCTGGTTTACACCAGAATCCTACATATGTCAAAGCGAACTGTATGCACGAACTGTGTGTGTGTTGTTGTGTATTGAAATTCTGATTTTCACTAGAATTCCTAATTTCATAATACTAAGAAATATTGCATCAGCCGCTAATTGCGCTCTGATTGGTCCTTTGCATTTTGTCGCTTTAAGAAGTTCCGTTATAGCGCGACGACAGCGCTACAACGCTGTCGTCAAGTGTGGTTCGGTGCGGGGCAGAGAAACGAAAAGGCAGTTAGTTCAGTTTTGGATCGTGAAGCCTGCGCATCGAAACTCGCTGCGCTATTAGTTAAAGCCATGGAGAAGAATAACGACGCTCCGACATCAGAAGTGGGATCGGCACTACCTACTATATTTTCGACCGAGCAGTGGCGTGCAATTATCGAATTCCCAAAGCAAAATTGAATGCAATCGTCGACATTTGGCCATCATAACTGTGATGTCGTTTTGCCAAAGCTTACCGCTGACGTGGCAGGTGCAGATGATCGAAAATGGTGTGCAATCGCTAACATTATATTGTCGGATCATACTGTGTGTACATTGTGTGGAATATTACTGCTCACTGTGTGTGTTTGTGCGTTTCTGGGTATTTCACCATAATTTCATCATAATGATAATGTTGCATCAGCCGTTAATTGTATCGTTGTCGCCAAGTGTGGTTCGTGTCTATGCTAAGAAGAAGTAATTGCGCGTAAAAGTAGAATAAAAGACACGTGGAAGCAAGCATAAGCTACGAAATTCGCCCCGCTTAGTAAATCACTATGAATAGAATTAACGTTACCATATAACCCACATTTACTGAAGATCAGTGGCGCATAATTTTGTTAATGCGAAATCGAAATTGGTTGGAGCTTGTAAAGACAATGCAAACTTCAACATCGTAACAAGAACAAAACCGAGAATTCACCTTGCTGTAGTGTACGACATCATTTTTATTGAACGGCCGCTAGAAAAAGCAAGTTGATTATGGCACTGCTTAATGTGCTATGAAGGCCAATGCATCACAATGGTTAATGCCGCTTGGTATCATCGTTAACTACGGCCTGGAAAAGCAACAACAATGAAGATATCGGCGCCTTAGTCGTGTTGTCGCATGTGGAAAATATGAACTGCCGTATGCAACGAATTGTCTTCACTTCAAAGGTGCGAACAGAAGTGATCTGCAATCAGAGTTGACAATAAAAGGAGGAAAATGTCATCTATGCTGCACCATTTCTGTGAAAAAGCCGGACACAAAGTAGCAGAATGCCGAAGCAAACCGCGACAAGAGGGCGAAACGAAATCCCAACGAGAGAAGGACCGTTTTACTAGCTTCAAATGACGTCTCCATAAAATGAAAGAGTGTAAACGAATGCGTTGTGGCTAAGCCAACAGGGAAGATGATTCAACGAGGTGAGATCTATCCAATTTACTTTGATTCTGGTGTTGAATGCTCTTTAGTAACAGAACGAATTGGTAAGAGAGAGAAACTCTCAGGCAAACGTAATCATGTTAAAAGGTTTATGTAATGCAGCTCTATATAGTACGCTGCAGATACTAGCCAATGTCACTAAAAACAAAAATGTAATAGAAATTTTATTTTTTTCTTTACGTAGCACATGATGACAATTTGACAGAGCTAGAATGTTATTGTGACAACAAACACATTCGACATTGTGAATTCTAAGTCTGTAAATAGTTGTTCCGTAACTGAACAAGCAATTAGCATGAAAGATTTTAATACCGAATTAGTTAACAATGATAAGGGATGATGTTTTTCAAGTTTTCGATTTTTCTGAATGGTCAAGTTGAACGAGTCATGGATACACTCAGAAATCTGTCGAATCGAGCCACAGATCCTGAAAAGATGCACTTGCCGAGGTTCAGCTTGCATTAAATTGCACACTTAGTCGTGCAACTGAAGTGAGCCCCTTGGAAATGCTAAAGGAAAAGAGGCTCGATCGATAGGTTTAATTCCACGTGTGGACATAGAAATAGAGGTTGATCTAAACATGCTTATGATAAGCAACGTTTTGATAAAAGTGGCATGTACGAAAAATGTCGAGTAAACAAGAGCAAGGCAATGGTTGAAAAGCTTAAGGTGGACGATTTTGTGTTATTAAAATGTGAGGAGCGAGGAGCTTCAGACAAAACTAAATCCGAAATTCAAAGGGCCATTCGTGGTAATTGAATTATTGTGAGCGATATCTTTTGATTACATTGACGAGTAAAAGGAATGCCAAAGGAATCTGAAATGATTGAAGCAGATGATTACGGTGAAAAAGACCTAGATCATCAGTCGATTAAAGAGGATGATTACGGTGAAAAAGACGTAGATCATCAGTCGATCTCTACCACCTAGGGTGAAGAGAACATCATGCATGGGGGCTAGATCCATGCAGCAATTGTCATGTCAGCAATGAATGAAATTGACTGTAAGGGATGTTTGATCTGGTGATAGATCAAGGCACATGAGGTGCATAGCATCGCAGAATGGCAGCAAGATCCCGAGAACTGTGTGCTGATAAAAGTGAGAGCCAAATGGTCGGGTTTGCGCAGAAGAGTACGAGCTACTAATTAACAAAGTATTAATATCCTGCCAAACTGACATTTGATGACTTAAGATGATGAGTTATCCGTCCAGGAGGGACGATGGTTATCCGTCTTTGAGAGACTATGAGTTATCCGCCCAGGAGGGACGATGGTTATCCGTCTTTGAGAGACTATGAGTTATCCGTCTTTGAGAGACGATGAGTTATCCGTCTTTGAGAGACGATGAGTTATCCGTCTTTGGGAGACGATGGTTATCCGTCTTTGAGAGACGATGAGTTATCCGTCTTTGAGAGACGATGGTTATCCGTCTTTGAGAGACGATGAGTTATCCGTAATGTGTGGCAATGTGTTATCCGTCTAAGAGGGACGGCAAGGAGGTCGATAAACGCCTAGAAATAGTACTCGGGCAGAAGAGAACTAAAACGAGGCAGTCATGGCCTGAGTGTGAACAAAAACAACAGAGCACGGAAGTTCGTTAAAGGGCACATCGAAGTATTAATTGTAGATCAAGGCAAAACCAACGACGTCCCGACACACCGTCCATATGGACATTACTGGCAAATTAAGTGGTAAAAGTGATTTAAAGGAATATATCATTGTTCAAATTGACAGCTTCACAAAATTCGTACACCTTTACCACACTCTCAAAATAGATACGGAGAGTTGTATCAGGGCCATAAAGTCTTCAACTTCCTTGTTTGGTGCACCAACACGCATTATAGCTGATCAGGGTAGATGTTTTTCTAACGCGCAGTTTGCAGAATTTTGCTGTTCAAAAACCATAAAACTTCATTTAATCGCGACTGGGGCAAGTCGTGCTAATGGACAAGTTGAGTGCGTTATGAGCACGCTCAAGAACCTATTAACTGCAGTCGAATTAAGCCAAAGGTCCTGGCAAGATGCTCTCGGCGAGGTGCAGCTAGCTTTAAACTGCACAACAAATCGGGCAACTGAGGCCAGTCCCTTAGAAATGTTAATAGGGAAAGAAGGTCGACCTCTTGGATTAGTTCCTCCATTGGACACAGAATTGGAAGTAGACTTAGACTCCACACGGGCTCGAGCAAGTAGCAGTATGAAATCTTTAGCCTTTTACAACAAAAATCGATTTGATAAGTCCAAGGCCGCCGTTGTAAGACACAGTGTCGGTGACTATGTCCTTCTCAAGAACGAGGAGAGAAACCATACAAAACTAGACCCAAAATTCAAAGGTCCATTTTTGGTAGTTACAGTCCTAGACGGTGACAGATACATGTTAAAGTCGTTATCGAGTAAACGATTATGTAAATACTGTCACGAGGACACAAGAAAACTTCCAGAGGAAATGTGCCCCATGAGCAGGACATTGATGATGAAGATCCAGGCCCGTCAAATGGTCCGATAGAAGCTGAGAGTGAACCGTCCAAGTGAGACGATGGTGAGCCGTCCAAGTGAGACGAAGGTTATCCGTCCAAGTGAGACGATGATTGTTTCTTTTTTAATTAAATTTGGAATTTTAGTTAAAGAAAATGTAAAATCGACAATTTGGCAAAATATTATGTAATGAAAACAAGCATCATGTTTTATTTTTGTAACCTGCATAGGTGAAGTTATTGAATTGAATTGAAAGAAATATGTTTTCAAATGTTTTAATTAAGAATAAATGTTAAAAGTTTGTACGAAGAAATGTTGAACTGAATATTTCATCAGATAGTTATCCGTCTAAAAGAGACGATGAATTAAGTTTGAAATCTATTACAAAGACATTTTTGAAGTTAATGTTTGGCATATTACACGAGGACGTGTCAAGGTCAGGATGGCCGTGTCGAAGCAAACTATGTTGCTGCATACTGTATGTGATTGTTCTTGCGTATTGCACGTACGCACTGTGTGTGTCTGTGATACTGTGTATGGATATTCTGGTTTACACCAGAATCCTACATATGTCAAAGCGAACTGTATGCACGAACTGTGTGTGTGTTGTTGTGTATTGAAATTCTGATTTTCACTAGAATTCCTAATTTCATAATACTAAGAAATATTGCATCAGCCGCTAATTGCGCTCTGATTGGTCCTTTGCATTTTGTCGCTTTAAGAAGTTCCGTTATAGCGCGACGACAGCGCTACAACGCTGTCGTCAAGTGTGGTTCGGTGCGGGGCAGAGAAACGAAAAGGCAGTTAGTTCAGTTTTGGATCGTGAAGCCTGCGCATCGAAACTCGCTGCGCTATTAGTTAAAGCCATGGAGAAGAATAACGACGCTCCGACATATATATATGTTCATTACAAACAGAACATACACACACACATACATAGGCGAACGCACACACAAACGCCAGTCGGTGCGTCAGCTGATCTTTGGCTGCTGTTTGCATGGCAATGCTATGGGAAATTAAATGTTTAATAACTTTTTTTCTAGAGTAACGATTTTGATCCAACTTATTGGGCGTAATCATGTCATCCATATGTATGTATGTGCCAAAGCACAAGTCTCTAGTATTTGATATACGGGAGTTAGAAATTTGAGGCGAAGGGGGCGTGGCATCCAAAATTTAACAAAAACCGAAATTGCGTAAGGCTTACATAAATGCAAAATTTGAAGACTCCAGCTAGAAAGATGAATTAGATAGAATTTTATAGCTTAATTTAGATTTTCGTTTTTAATCGATAACAAAAAAACGATAACAGTTATCGAATTTCTAAAACAATCTCGATCTTTTCGTGATATACAGGAACCTACATAAAAAATTTCAAGTCTCTAGCTATTGTAGGTTCTGAGAACGACGCGTTCATACATACGGACAGACGGACAGATGGACAGACGGACATGGCTATATCAACTCGGCTTGTCATCCTGATCAAGAATATATATACTTTATGGGGTCTGCCACGCCTCCTTCTGCCTATTACATACATACGCCCTCCAACAAAAACATTATACCCTGATTTCCCATTTTCAATGGGTTCAGGGTATAAAAAAAGATCCTACCGGCTGCGCCAATTTCATTCTAAAAGAACAACACATTGGTTTCACTTCACTCATCTCAGTCCTAAAAGTGGCCTTTATTCATCTTTGCTTCTTCTTATATATAAATTTAGTCATGTTGCTAGACTACATGATTTCAATTTCTAAATGTTGCAAAACTTCATGATTTTAATTTCATAATGTTCGTAGACTGTCCTGTCGTCAGTCTGGCTCAAATAACACTAAATGCAAAATTTGAAGACTCTAGCTAGAAAGATGAATTAAAGAGAATTTTAAAACTAAATGAAGATATCGTATTTTAATCGATAACATTAAAACGATGATAGTTATCGAATTTCTAAAACAAACTCGATCGAATCGTACAATACACGGACTTCCAAAAAAAATTTGAAGTCTCTAGCTCTTATATCTTCTGAGATCGACGCGTTCATTTAGTGTTATTTGAGCTTTCTGCAATTTCGGTTTTTGTTAAATTTTGGATGCCACGCCCACAAATTGCCCCTTCGCCTCAAATTGCTAAATCACGTATTTCAAGTACTAGAGACTTGTGCTTTGGCACATACACACATATAAATGTCATGATCACGCCCCACAAATTTGATCAAAATCGATCGACTAGAAAAAAAAAGTTATTAAACATTAAATATCTCTTATTATCGGCGTCTTGCAGCAGCAGCGAAGCTAATGAGTCATAATGCACAGTTAGCAGATTGTGTGTTGGTGCGTGCGTCTGTGTGTGTATGTATTGCTTGCTACATATGGACATACATATAAAAGTAACGGAGAATGTTAGCGGCTCTTAGGAATCGCAGTTCTTCGCAGGGTTCAGGGGATCTCTTTGTCGAGCAGTCTCGACTAGAGCACTCTTACTTGTTTTAATTTCATAATGTTCGTAGACTGTCCTGTCGTCAGTCTGGCGTTACGGGTTTTTCTTAGAAATTTGAATTTCGCATAACTTGAAATGTTGGTGACATTTGTCATATACATACATAACTCGCGCAGCACAACGTGGCTCTTGTTGTAGGGACAAGTGACGAAGTCATTGAATGAATAAACAGACGACATTTTATTTTTATTTTAGACAAATATTAAATTTGCAATTCGCATATGAAATAAATCAAGCCAAAAGCAAGTCAAAGTCACAGCAAATTGATGCCAAGAATGTTTTAGCTATAAATGGAAGCAATTTCAATAGATTTAAAATTTGCTCTTTGGTATTTTTTTATTATACCCTGAACCCATTGAAAATGGGAAAATCAGGATATAATGTTTTTGTTGTAGGGCGTATGTATGTAACAGGCAGAAGGAGGCGTGGCAGACCCCATAAAGTATATATATTCTTGATCAGGATGACAAGCCGAGTTGATATAGCCATGTCCGTCTGTCCGTCTGTCCGTCCGTATGTATGAACGCGCCGTTCTCAGAACCTATAAGAGCTAGAGACTTGAAATTTTTTATGTAGGTCCGTGAATAGCACGAAAAGATCGAGTTTGTTAAAAAAAAGTCGATAACTATTTTAATTTTATTGTTATCGATTAAAAAACATTATCGAATGTTAGTTATAAAATTATATCTCCCACGTCTTTATAGTTAGAGTCCCCAAATTTTTTTTTAAGTTTTATATTTATTTTCTCTAATTTTGATTTTTGTTAAATTTTGGATACCGGCTCCAAATTTCCCCAAATATTTAAATTGAGGTTAGTTGCACTCAAAGCCAGTAAATGAATGGGTTTATATTTTTAAAAATTGGAAAAAATGTAATAAAACATAAGCTGAAAATTTCATTCAAATCCATTAATTCGCGCAGAAGTTATTAAACAAAACGTTTGGCCAATCGGCCAAACACATGACCAGCAAAGCAAAGCAAACTGTTTTCCTATACATGTGCACACATACACACATACACATTGAGCTGCGTGCATCTAGAAAGTTCTAAAACCCGCAAGTTTTAGTGTACATATTTTCAATAGATGGCGCTATGATTTGCGAATTATCAGCTGCTCAGTTGGATCGAAACATGGATGGCGCTATTCAATCGAACCATAGATGGCGCTATTGGCTAAACGATTGAAAATGAATTGAATTTAGTTTACTGTGCGTTTATACGAAATGCTAATTATGCAGTATTTTAACGCAGATAGCGCGGGGTTTAGGGTATCTCCTAGTCGGGACCCTCGACTAGAGTTTTCTTACTTGTTATACCCTAAACTCATTGAAAATGGGAAAAAAGGGTATAATGGTTTTGTGAAAATGTATGTAACAGGCAGAAGGAGGCGTGGCAGACCCCACAAAGTTGAAGATTGAGCCCTGTCCGTCTGTCCGTCTGTCTGTCTGTCCGTCTGTCCGTATGTTTGAACGCGTCGATCTCAGAAGATATAAGAGCTAGAGACTTCAAATTTTTTTTGGAAGTTCGTGTATATCACGATTCGATCGAGTTTGTTTCAAATATTCGATAACTATCATCGTTTTAATGTTATCGATTAAAATACGATTTCTTCATTTAGTTTTAAAATTCTCTTTAATTCATCTTTATAGTTAGGGTGTTCAAATTTAACATCTAGTGTTATTTGAGCCTTCTGCAATTTCGGTTTTTGTTAAATTTTGGATGCCACGGCCTCAAATTGCCCCTTCGCCTCAAATTGCTAAATCACGTATTTCAAGTACTAGAGACTTGTACTTTGGCACATACACACATATGAATGTCATGATCCCGCCCAACAAATTTGAAATCAAAATCTTTCGACTAGAAAAAAAGTTATTGAACATTTAATATCTCATATTATCGGCGTCTTGCAACAGCAGCGAAGCTGATGAGTCATAATGCACAGTTAGCAGATTGTGTTCTTGTGCGTGCGTCTGTGTGTGTGTGTGTATGTATTGCTTGCTACATATGTACATACATATAAAAGTAACGGAGAATGTTAGCGGCTCTTAGGAATCTCAGTTCTTCGCAGGGTTCAGGAGATCTCTTTGTCGAGCTGTCTCGACTAGAGCACTCTTTCTTGTTTCTTTCTATTTTTCTGCACTTCCACTTGGTTATTTGAAAAGTTTAATGATTTCAGCACGTCTTGCTTACTTATTAGACTGTATTCGAATGAATCCTGACGAGGAAAATTCCTGTATTTATGCCAGAAAATTGACATATAAACCGGAGGCAACTTTAATTTCTGGAAATTTCTTTGGCTAACGAATGGCAACTGTCAACTGCTCGGGTGTTTTTATGTTGAGCGATAAGTAATACGTCCTGCATTTTAGATTACAGTATATAAAATGATTTATTCATGAAGATATATAATTATTGTAGTACATCAAAGTGATCTTAGGCTATAGCTGAACACGCCTGTACCCGCAGGATTTGTAGGTGCCGTGAGGAGCACTTCGACTAACGAGCGGCCAGCCTCTGAGCTGTCTAGAGGTTGCAGAGCACTCCAGATTACGCTCGGTGTTCTCTAGCGGTTCGCAGAGAGTATCACAAGCACTCCTACTACTGGATTCGCTCGCTGGCACTCTAGACCGCGCCTCAAAGACGTACGCTCTTCCGCACGACTACTCTCACATACCTTTTACTCCTGGTTGCAGGACTAACCACTCCTCTTGCTGCTTTCCAAGCACACCTAATGGCTGGCTGGGCTAGCGCACACTGTTTTCTACAGGATCGTTGTTTGCCGTGAGGAGCACTCCGGCTAGCGACCGATCAGCCTCTGAGCCGTCTAGAGGTTGCAGAGCACTCCAGCGGTTCGCTGGGAGTATCACAGGCACTCCTACAACTGGATTCGCTCGCTGGCACTCTAGACCGCGTCTAAGAAGGCTTACGTTCTTCCGCACGACTGCTCTCACTAATCTCGCACTCCTGTTCAGGTTATGCTGCTCCAGCATCAGTTACCGGCCGTACCTCTGTCCTCAAGGATACGGTTTAGTATGCGTCTAGGATATTCCTCTGAATATCCTTGTAGAAGTCCCACGATGTCCTTTGTGTCCTTGATGTCCCTCGTTGTCCTTCGTTGCACTTTACACTTTCACTCCCGTTGACACTCGGCACTTTCACTTTTAATTGGAATCGACTGACCCAGTGCCGAGCCGTGGGCGCCTTTTTATAGCAGCGCCGCAGGCTCTGGAGCGGGGCCTGCCTCGGCTCTCTGTAGCGGGGCCTGTCTCCTCTGCGGGTCTGCCTAAACAGCAAAATCGCCTGATTTGGTGCGACGCCAAATACGCGTGATCGCGTGGCAGCCTTTCATTGGCCGAAGCACCGTTATATGCCTGCGAGTGAAAGTAATAGCTAATTTCTCGCGGCTACGAAAGGCACTTCGGCTCTTAGGCTTTAAACAAAATTGTTGTTTGTGTTTAAGTTGACACTCGATTTTTTGTCAAGTATTTTTTTTTTATAAATATTATTTATATTATAATAAATTTAATATAATTTCTTCATTGCTTCTCTATAAAACGTCGGCGCTCGCTGGCGCGGAAATTGCGGCGAGCCATCTTCGACAGTCCGTTTAGGCCGCTTGAATGAATCACCAAGTTTTGCTCACAGTAAGCAGTCGGATTGTAGGTTGGCACATCCGGTTCCTTGTCCCAGTCCTCATTGCAATCAACTAAATCAACGGGCGGCGGCCGGACCGCCTTTGGCAACTCTTCTTATACATATATCCAAGCAGATGCGCTCTGGACATTCCAGAATATGTTTCTATACAGAAAGAAAAAAAATATTCAAAATAAACCATAAATTATTTGATCAGCCAAAGGAAATTTGACGACTCACTTCCATCGCTTCCTTGTCAAAACGATGAATAGCATTAAATGGGCAAATCAGCAACTTCACTATGTGCTCGGAATTGCGAACGCAGCGCTCCAAATGCTTGGTCAGACGTCCGCGCAGCACAACGTGGCTCTTGTTGTAGTGACAAGTGACGAAGTCATTGAATGAACCAACAGACGACATTTTATTTTTATTTTAGACAAATATTAAATTTGCAATTCGCAGATGAAAAATAAATCAAGCCAAAAGCAAGTCAAAGTCACAGCAAATTGATGCCAAGAATGTTTTAGCTATAAATGAAAGAAATTTCAATAGATTTAAAATTTGCTCTTTGGTAATTTTTTTTCTTTCTATTTTTCTGCACTTCCACTTGGTTATTTGAAAAGTTTAATGATTTCACCACGTCTTGCTTACGTATTAGACTATATTCGAACGAATCCTGACGAGGCAAATTCCTGTATTTATAGCCAGAAAATTGACATTTAAACCGAAGGCAACTTTAATTTCTGGAAATTTCTTTGGCTAACGAATGGCAACTGTCAACTGCTCGGGTGTTTTTAGCCCTAGAAACCCTAGAACCCTTTTTACTGTCATCTAGCAAGGGATCTATTTACATTCGTCAACTGTAAACACAGTTAGCATCTCTGTTACGGTCAGTTCAGATTGCAAAGAGTGGCGCTGATACTGGCTCCAGTTCCAGTTCCAGTTCCAGTTGTAACGAACCTTCGGTTTGCCCCGAGTTTAAGCCGGGCCGCACTCAGCCGACTGTGTGTTATATTATATGTTATATGTAGTAGTAATAAGTTAGTCATAAGTTGATTTTGTATAGTAAATAAGTGTAGTGAGTAAGAGATTTGATTAGGAGATAAATAATGTAGGCGCAGTGGAGCGCAGAGGCGGCCAATGGAGGGCCCGCTCTTATTAGGTTTAAGTTAGAAGGCGAAGCCCGCTTATATGCGCGCCGATGATCGGCAATGTAGTTAGGCGCGCCGCGGCAAATTGAGAGCTTCGTGGTGGAAAGCAGCGGCCGCGACAAATTGCATTGCCGAGGTCGGCGCGCGATCGGCCGAAGGGCGAGTAGGTCAGTCTGTAGTGAGTAGTGAGAAGGTGAGGGCGTGTCGCGCCAGAGAGCTAAAAGGGAGACAAGTGAAAGTGAAAAGTGAAAATTGAGACAAGTGGAAGAAGACAAGGGAGGATATACCAGAAAAGGAGACACGGGAGGAAGGTCAAGGAACCGTGAGTTAGATAAGTGAAATAAAGAAGAAACCGAAATCTTCGTATTTTAATTTTGGAAAAACATATGTAAAAGTGCTAACGAACGCTAGATCCCCTACGTTTGTGTTTTGTCCGCCAGAGTGTAAGACCAGCGGGCAAGTTTGAACCTGCTGCCGCAGCTGACCGGCGCGGTGCAGCAATCGTTGTCGCGCTACTCCCAGGCGAAAGCAGCTCCGGCAGCGGCCGTGAGTTGCCGTATTTCCCGTCCCCTACCCCAGTGCGTCCCAGCATCTTGTGATCGGCGTGCGAGAGAGAGCACTGTCGGTGCCGTTGGCAGGTAGCGGCTGTGGCTGTGTTGGAGAGCGAGAGGCTGAACGTGGGTCGAGACCACGCAAACAAGCGGTGAAATTTCGATTCGCGCCTCGAAATTTGTGCAGTAAGTGTGGGGAACAGTGGGCCGAGTGCCATGATAAAGTGAGTAAAATAAAAATAAATAAAATTAAATAAAAACAAGTAAGAAAACTCAAGTCGGCGGTCCCGACTAGGAGATACCCTAAACCCCGCGCTATCTGCGTTAAAATACTGCATAATTAGCATTTCGTATAAACGCACAGAAAACTAAATTCAATTCATTTCAATTGTTTAGCTAATAGCGAAATGGTTCGACTGAATAGCGCCATCCAAGTTTCGAACCAACTGAGCAGCTGATAATTCGCAAATCATAGCGCCATCTATTGGAAATATGTACACTAAAACTTGCGGGCTTTAGAACTTGCTAAATGCACGCAGCTCAATGTGTATGTGTGTATGTGTGCACATGTATAGGAAAACAGTTTGCTTTGTTTTGCTGGTCACGTGTTTGGCCGATTGGCCAAACGTTTTGTTTAATAACTTCTGCGCGAATTAATGGATTTGAATGAAATTTTCAGCTTATGTTCAACATATTTTATTACATTTTTTCCAATTTTTAAAAATGTAAACCCATTCATTTACTGGCTTTGAGTGCAACTAACCTCAATTTAAATATTTGGGGAAATTTGGAGCCGGTATCCAAAATTTAACAAAAATCAAAATTAGAAAAAATAAATATAAAACTTACAAAAAAATTTGGGGACTCTAGCTATAAAGACGTGGGAGATATAATTTTATAACTAACATTCGATATTGTTTTTAATCGATAACAATAAAATTAAAATAGTTATCGACTTTTTTAACAAACTCGATCTTTTCGTGCTATTCACGGACCTACATAAAAAATTTCAAGTCTCTAGCTCTTATAGGTTCTGAGAACGACGCGTTCATACATACGGACAGACAGACGGACAGACGGACATGGCTATATCAACTCGGCTTGTCATCCTGATCAAGAATATATATACTTTATGGGGTCTGCCACGCCTCCTTCTGCCTGTTACATACATACGCCCTACAACAAAAACATTATACCCTGATTTTCCCATTTTCAATGGGTTCAGGGTATAATAAATAACAAATTTAATAAAATTCAAATAAGTAAAATTAAATTAAATTAAAATAAAAGTTTAAATAAATAAAAATTTAAATAAATAAAATAAAATAAAATAAATCAATAAATAAATAAAATTAAATAAAACAAAAATAAAAATAAAAATTTAAATAAATAAAAAAAAGAGAAAAAAAACATTTTAAATAAAATAAAATAAAAATTTAAATAAATAAATACAAAAAAAAATTTTAATAAATAAAATTAAATTAAAATTAAAGAAAATTAAATGAAAATCAATAAAATAAAATTAAAATTTTTAATAAAATAAATTCTCACTAACACTACCATGGATCCTAGTGAATGTCAGAATCCGGGGGTGGGCGTCCGTTGGGTGTACCTACGGCGGAAAGAGGATGTCTGTGGCCCAAGAGTTCGGGCTAGAGAGAGACGGCCGCGTGGAGGAGCTTAGCTAGCTTCATCCAAGGCGGAGGGCATTCCGAAGAGGTCTGGGGCCGGCTAGCCGGGTTAGAGTCTCAAGATTCCAAGGCGCTGGAGCCCAGTCTAGGAGGTGACGTGTCGGGACTTGGGCATCAATCTTGCCGAAGTCCGAACCCGACTTAAGAAAATCACAGCTGTATGGACATATCCCGGCCCCGACATTCGGTCCGAGGGCCCCGGGGGGCAACGATGTGCCCGAGATTCGAGTTAACGATGCGCGAGGGGGGCCCAAGGTGGCGACCAACGACCGGTGGCTACGCGCTGACTCGGAGGTAGGATCGCGAGGGCCGACGGCTTACGTGGAGCACGAAGGTCGACCGCATAGGTCCGAAGCCGAACAGGTCCGAAGGTGGGGCATGTGCTACGACGGCCAGTCGGACCCGTTGGGCTTCCTCGAGATTTTGGAAGAGAGAGCCATCACGTATGGCATCGAGCTCGACCGATCGAGCGAGATGCTGGTAGATAAGGCCGCGAAATGGTTCCAGACCAGCTGGTTGAGGAGTGTGTCTTGGGGAAGATTCCGGACTGAATTTCTGGATTTCTTTATGCCACCACAATATTTCGAGCGCCTCGGGGATCAGATTAGGGAGCGAAGGCAGCGGAGAGGCGAAGCCTTCAAGGACTACCTGGTAGAGATCAGGTTGTTGATGCGCCATGCCAACTACAGTCCGGAGCAGGACTTGTATCGAGTGTATGAGAATACGGCTCCTGAGTATCGGATGTATGTGCGGCGCCAAGATTTCTTGCCTCTGTCCCAGCTGAGGCAGTTGGCTGCGGAATATGAATGCGTAAGGGAGCAGAGGGCAGAATTCGGGGTAGAGACGCGAAGAGTGGGTCAGAAGTCAGGCTCGACTCGAGCAGGTGTCGACTGGGTCAATCCGCCGGAAACGCAACCGAACAACCCGTTCCGGTCTCAGCTGATGGAGCAGCGGTCAGGCGAGCCGAGGGTCGAAGCCATGCATCGAATGATGGTTCCAGAGAACCGGACTGGTTCTGACGCGCGGCTAGTATGTTTTCGGTGTTCGCAGCCAGGTCACTTTGCGCGAGAATGTCCTAACGAGCGGGTGGTCTTCTGCCAACAATGCGGGAAAATAGGGATCGACACGCGAGACTGCTGTAGCCTAGCAGACTCGGGAAACGGGCAAGGGCGTCCCCCGTAGGGAAGGGGCGACGCCAACCGATCGTAGGAGAGCTGCGTGAGCGTCTGTTGGTCGTGAAGGAAGGCCGGATCGTAGCGCGCGTTAGGATCGCCGGTCTCGAGATGGACGCTACGATCGACACAGCCGTAGTTTCATGAGCGGAGACTGCGTGCGGAGAAAGGCGATCGCGGGAAAGGTAGAGAAGGTGCACTCGCGCATCAGGTTGGCGGATGGGTCGTCGTTAGATGTGAGGAAGCTGATGAGGGTGCAGGTGGATCTCGCCGGCAAGGCCGTGCAGATAGCACTAATCATCATGCCGACCATGTTGGACCAGGTCATCCTAGGGATGGATTTCCTGGCCGCCATGGGGACGACCGTGCGCTGCGAATGCGCCGAGCTAAATATGAGGCCTGAGGCCGCGACATCGGGGAAGGAGTTGCCATCCATCTCCAAGGATACGTCAGAGGATGCCCCGTGTGAAAGACGGGAGACGCATGCACGACGACCGAGGAGGAGGAAGCCAAGATCCATGATGACGCCGCCGAAGAGCGAATGCAGTGGTAGGGAGATGACCAACGAAGCGGAGATTGTAAAAGGCCAGGCGATAAACGAGCGCTTGCCCGAGGCAGGAGGGATCGGATGCGAGGACGAGAACGAGGTGGAGCCGAACGTAGGGCATACGGAGTGGCCGGCTGTTCTAGAGAGTGGGATCACGAGATTCCTCGAGGACGAACTGGCGCTGTTCGAACACCTCGAAGGGTGTCCCACGTCGGCGAACATAGCATCCGGATGAGGGATGATAGACCTCTGCAGCAGAGGTATTATCCCAAGAATCCCAGGGTTTGTTTCATTGGCGGGTGATGCCATTCGGTTGGCACTCGGCTGGGGCAACGTTTCAGAGGGCACTTGACAAGGTCATAGGGGCGGAGATGGAGCCGTACGCGTTTGCATACCTTGTGAGGAACATTATATGCAGGCACGTCTCATCCTGTATAATTGCATGTATTTGCTGTGCATTTATATGGGTGGGCGTGCAGGCATATAAATGTTCCACACAGCGACGCGAGTTCGGTAAGAGCGACCATCGCGACTGGAAAGGCTCAAAGGCGAGCGATGAAACGTCTCGCTCGCTCTTACCGATTCAGCGATTTACTCGCACCGCACTCTCTGCGTTGATCGTGCACCGCTAGCCGAAGTGCCGTTCGTAGCCGCGAGAAAGTAGCTATTACTTTCACTCGCAGGCATGTAACGGTGCTTCGGCCAATGAGAGGCTGCCACGCGATCACGCGTATTTGGCGTCGCACAAAATCAGGCGATTTTGCTGTTTAGGCAGACCCGAAGAGGAGACAGGCCCCGCTACAGAGAGCCGAGGCAGGCCCCGCTCCAGAGTCGAAGCAGGGCCTGCGGCGCTGCTATAAAAAGGCGCCCACGGCTCGGCACTGGGTCAGTCGATTCCAATTAAAAGTGAAAGTGCCGAATGTCAACGGGAGTGAAAGTGTAAAGTGCAACGAAGGACAACGAGGGACAACGAAGGACACAAAGGACATCGTGGGACTTCTACAAGGATATTCAGAGGAATATCTTGGACGCATACCAAACCGTATCCTTGAGGACAGAGGTACGGCCGGCAGCTGGTGCTAGAGCAGCATAACCTGAACAGGAGTGTGAGGTTAGTGAGGGCAGCCGTGCGAAAAACGTAAGCCTTCTTAAACGCAGTCTAGAGTGCCAGCGAGTAAATCCAGTTGTAGGAGTGCGTGTGGTGATCCAAGCGAACCGCCGGAGCATACAGCGCGTATCCTGGCGTACTTTGGAGTGCTCTGCAACCTCTAGACGGCTCAGAGGCTGATCGATCGCTAGCCGGAGTGCTTCTCACGGCAGAACTACGATCCTGTGGAGAACAGTGTGCGTTAGCTCAGCCAGCTCTGAGGTGTGCTCGGAAAGCGTTACAAGGAGTGGCGTGCCCTACAACCAGGAGTAAAAGGTACGTGAGAGTAGTCGTGCGGAAGGGCGCACGTCTTTGAGGTGCGGTCTAGAGTGCCAGCGAGCGAATCCAGCAGTAGGAGTGCCTGTGATACTCTCGGTGAACCGCTAGAGATCACAGCGCGTATCCTGGCGTACTCTGGAGTGTTCTGCAACCTCTAGACGGCTCAGAGGCTAACCGCTTGTTAGCCGAAGTGCTCCTCACGGCACCTACGAATCCTGCGGGCTTAGCCGTGTGCAGCTGTAGCCTAAGCCAGCCCTTTGCTGTACAATAATAGTTATACATCTACGTGAATAAACCAGTTTATATTATTAAATCTAAAAAGCAGGACTTATTATTTATCGGCAAGCGCCCAACATATAAATTTGTTGGCACGAACACACAGTCGGCTGAGTGCGGCCCGGCTTAAACTCGGGGCAAACCGAAGGTTCGTTACAACTGGCGCTCAACGTGGGGCCCTGCGATAAATAGAGTCGATTTAAGTGCTTTAAGAAAAAATATAAATATGGTGCGAGTGTGGGTATATACCCTTAAGAAAGAGGAGGTGATACGCTTCGGCCTGGAGTTCGGAGTGAGCCTGTCAGGCACTCTGGACATAATGCGGAGGCAATTCGGCGAGTGGGTCGACGAGCATGAGGGAAGGATTCCTTTTTCTCTGAGGATCGCCGGCATTGCAGGCCTCTATGGTCGCCACAACGAGAGGAAATGTTGACCGCCGTCGAGGAAGAGGATCTTGAGGATCGAGAGGAGAGGACACAAGGCCCGCGGGTGTCACTGCCATCCACTAGTGCCGCCGCTGGCCGCCTTAATGAGACCCAGCAAGGACCCTGGAGGGCCACATCCACTCCACAGCCCGAAATAAGGACGCGAGAGCCGAGTTTGGCAGGGCTTGAGTATTCCAAGGTGGCCAAACAGGTGCGCGAATGGGGCTTCCGATTCGATGGCACATCGAAGCCTCTGGAATTCCTGGAGTAGGTGGAGTGGTCGGCCGACACATATGGCCTGAATCTGGACCTGATCCCGAGGGCGATGCCGGAGCTACTCAAAGGCATGGCCCTGAAATAGTACGTGGCCAATAATCGACACTGGACGTCGTGGGAAGCATTCGTGAGCAGCTTCCAGAGATTCTTCTTGTCGAGAGACTACCTGGAGAACATTAAGGAGGAAGTCTCGAGGCGGAAGCAGATGCTGGGTGAGGCGTTCAAGCTGTAAATGGTGGAAATGCAGACCCTGATGAGGCCACTACGCTATGCGGCGGATCGGGAGATGAAGCTGATATATAATGGCAGCTTGCCGGATCTGCGCGCTTATGCTCGGCCTTACCAGTTCCGGAGCCTGACGGAGCTGATGATGCTGGCGGACGAGTTCGAGGACTTGGAGAGGGATCGGGAGAAGCTGAGGCAGCAACACAGGCAGAGCAAGCCCAGATTGATGGCTATGGGTGACGCTGAATGCGAAGGTGAGTCCACCTACCACCGCAGCATGGCCGCCGAAGAAGCGTGGCCACGGCCGGCACCAAGAACTGGTGTGGCAGGGCCAAGGACGCACATCCCGAATCCTGCCAGGGCGTGCCGTATGTGTGGCCAAGAGAGTCACTTCGCCGTTGAATGCCGCAATGAAGTGCTGAAATTTTGCTGGCAAAGTGGGCGCATCGGTGTAAGGACGATTGCCTGTTGCCAGTCGGGAAACGGGCTGAGGCACCCGCCATCCAGGGGCGAGCGGGAGCAGCGTCGCGGCGGCCCCAGGCACTGATAGGTCAGCTCGTGGATGAAGGCACGCAGATCTCGGCGATCGTAGCCATCGGAGCAGAGCAGCATAAGGCTACGATCGACACGGGAGCCACCAGCAGTTTCGTGAGTGAGAAACTGGCAGGCAGGCTCCGAGGATTTGGTGTGCTGCGCCCCACGTGAGTCGCATCCGGTTGGCGGACGGCAGTTGTTGTCAAGTGGAGGCAGCGTTGGAGTTAGAGATCAGGCTGGGGGCACAGCAGGTCGTCATGCCACTGCTCATTTTTCCAGGCGTGATCGATGATCTGGTACTGGGCTGGGATTTCTTCCAATTTTCAGCAGATTAAGGACTCCACTGACATCACCGAGCACCGTATCACGATGCACAACAAGCGGCAAATAAAGCAGCGATATTTCCCTAAGAACCCGAAGATGCAGGCGGAGATCAACAACCAGGTAGATGAGCTCCTGGCTAAAGGATGCATAGAGCCCTCGAAGAGCCCACACAGCGCTCCCATAGTGATGGTGCGGAAGAAGAACGGCAAGTGGCGGCTGTGCGTGGATTTCCGACAGCTCAACAGCCGATCTATAAAAGATGCATATCCGCTGCCTCGAGTGCATCACATTCTGGACCAGCTTCGAGAGGCTCGCTACATAACGAGCCTGGACTTGAAGGATGGGTATTGGCAGATACCCATGGAGGAGGCTAGCCGACCACTCACGGCATTTACAGTTCCAGGAAAGGGGCTGTTCCAGTGGAAGGTGATGCCGTTCGGCCTTCACTCAGCACCAGCGACTTTCCAGAGGGCTCTGGATCAAGTCATTGGCCCAGAGATGATGCCGCATGCTTTTGCGTACCTCGATGATATCATCGTCATTGGGAGGACCCGCCAGGAGCATATGAACAACCTGAGAGAGGTGTTCCGGCGGCTGAGAGCTTCCAATTTGAAGATCAACATCGACAAGTGTGATTTCTTCAAAAAGGAGCTGAAGTATCTGGGCCACAAGGTGACGGAACATGGCATCCGTACGGACCCAGAAAAGGTTGCCGCGATTGCGGAACTTAAGCCTCCCGCAAACGTGAAGGAGTTGCGACAATAAGTGGGCGTGGCATCCTGGTATCGCCGCTTTGTGCCTGATTTTGCGACCACAGTACACCCACTCGACGCGCTCTTGAAGAAAGGAGTCAAGTGGGAGTGTTAGAGGGCTTTCGACACAGTAAAGGCCAAGCTGACGGAATCACCAGTCTTAGCATGCCCTGATTTTGCGAAGTCGTTCTGCTTACAAACGGATGCAAGCAACTATGGGCTCGGCGCAATCCTGACGCAAACTTCAGAGGATGGAGAGAGGGTCATCTCCTATGCCAGCCGGACACTGAATAGCGCGGAGCGGAACTATTCAGCAACGGAGAAGGAATGCCTAGCGATCGTCTGGGGCATCCGGGCATGAGGCCTTACTTGGAAGGCTATCACTTCGTGGTGGTGACCGATCACATGGCGCTGAAGTGGCTCAACTCCATTGAGAGTCCTTCAGGCAGAATCGCCAGATGGGCATTGGAGCTACAACAATTTGACTTCGAGATCCGGTACAGGAAGGGCAAGCAAAATATAGTAGCCGATGCTCTGTCGCGACAGCCTCTGGAGGAAGAAGTTTGCCGCTTGGTCGCAAGCAAAAGCCAATCAGCTGGGACGGGATGTCGCTGGATGGCTAAGCTTCGCCGAGACCTCCACCAAAACGCACAGAAGATGCCAGACTACCGGGAGAGGCGGGGAATGTATACAGGCACATTCCTCATCAAGCTGGCCATGAAGATGTGGCTGCATGGAAGCTATGTGTGCCGAGCGAGCAGCGCAAGCAGGTTCTGGAAGAGAACCACGATGCGGCCACCGCCGGTCACCTGGGAAGCCAAAAAACGAATGCTCGCGTGGCAGCAAGATTCTACTGGCCCGGTATGTATCGAGACGTGCGAGGATACGTGCAGCGCTGCGACTCGCAGCGCTGCGAGTTATGTCAGCGCTACAAGGCCAGTCAACTCCAGGCGGCCGGACAGATGCTGACCCAGATCCCTGAGGAGCCATGGGTGACGGTGTGCGCCGACTTTGTCGGACCGCTACCCAGGTGCGTGTCAGTGCTAGGCACGAGGAGAGCATAGTAGATGGCCACGTCAGACACGTGGCCTACGTCGAGGTAGAGTGGCACGAGGCCATTCCGGCGTGACCACGAGGCTTTCGGCTGGAGGAGGCTTTCGGCTGGAGCAACCGCAGACCCCACCGCCACCCTTGATGGCGGCGCCGTCACCACCACCACCGCCACCGCCTACGAGAGTATCATAGGAGAGCCAGGCAGACCCGTGGAGTAGGCGGGGCGACGCCTGGCCCACGCTGCAGAGGCAGCATTCGGCGCCCACGCGCTCCCCTCTCCCAAGGCCGACTTTGCAGCGGCAAGCATCGTGCCCAGAGCCAGCGGGGGGTGGGCAATGGACGGAAGTGCAACGCGAGCAGTGGCCTGCGGAGGTGGCAGAGCAGGCCAGCCGCATCCCACCCATAGTGGATAGAGGTCATCCGCTACCGTGTGCGACGATCCCGCACAGGACGCAGGGTGTTCCGGTACGCGTGAGGAGACGGAGGGGGGGAAATCTAAAACAAACAAAAAAAAAAACAAATATATAAATAAAGCCAAGCAAGACAAAACTAATACTGATGTACACAGACTCACGGGAATGGGCCTGGGGAAATTTCAGCGCCAGACTTCTGCTACGTAGCTGGAGGGTCTGGGTAGTGAAGCTAGGGCATTGGCAGAAGGAATGAGGCCGATCCTCGCGCACTGGCCAGCGAATCTGCTGAAGCTGTGCGCGAATGAGGAGTATGCCAAACCGTCTGCCCGGTGCCAGCGTGGCGACACCCCAGAGCCAGCTTACGAACGTTGTCTGGTGCACCGAAATTTCCCGCGGAGCCCGGTATACCCATTAGTGGGTACCCGAGGGTGAGAGGAGTCATTTGCAAGGGCCCTAAGCTGGCAAATCTCGCCCAGAAGTTGCCGCGCAAAATTGGAGGCGCGCCACTGCAGCCAACACACGGCCACAACACAGCCGGGTGGCTGGCGGCGCGTGCAAAAGGAAACAGGGTCATCTACTGCAGCGGCGGACGGAGCATGGCCAAAGGGGCATCAAGGAGTGAAGCTGCCTAAACACCGAGAAAGTTTTATTAAAATTAGGTAAATATTTCAATAAAACACTTTGTTTTGCTTACCTGTTTGTTGTGACAGTGTTGCCAGCAGGGTGTCGATCAGCAGTGAGTACGGCGTTGCCACTAGGTGGATCGTCATCGCGTGCCAGGTGGCAACACTGAGTAATGCGGGTGGAGCAAAACAAAGAGGAGAAGAACGGTTGGAGTGGCGCCAAATTTAAAAATTTCGGACAAATTTAAACACGAAAGTTTTCGTGTTTACCGAAGAAAGAGGGGAGTGTGAGGAACATTATATGCAGTCACGTCTCAATCTGTATAATTGCATGTATTTGCTGTGCATTTATGTGGGTGGGCGTGCAGGCATATAAATGTTCCACACAGCGACGCGAGTACGGTAAGAGCGACCTTCGCGACTGGAAGCGACGAAGGACAACGCGGGATATCAAGGACACAAAGGACATCGTGGGACTTACACAAGGATATTCAGAGGAGTATCCTGGACGCATACCAAACCGTATCCTTGAGGACAGAGGTACGCCGGCAGCTGGTGCTAGAGCAGCATAACCTGAACAGGAGTGTGAGGTTAGTGAGGGCAGCCGTGCGGAAGAACGTAAGCCTTCTTAGACGCGGTCTAGAGTGCCAGCGAGCGAATACAGTTGTAGGAGTGCTTGTGATACTCCCAGCGAACCGCTAGAGAACACAGCGCGTATCCTGGCGTACTCTGGAGTGCTCTGCAACCTCTAGACGGCTCAGAGGCTGATCGGTCGCTAGCCGGAGTGCTCCTCACGGCAAACAACGATCCTGTAGAAAACAGTGTGCGCTAGCCCAGCCAGCCATTAGGTGTGCTTGGAAAACAGCAAGAGGAGTGGTGAGTCCTGCAACCAGGAGTAAAAGGTACGTGAGAGTAGTGCGGAAGAGCATACGTCTTTGAGGCGCGGTCTAGAGTGCCAGCGAGCGAATCCAGCAGTAGGAGTGCCTGTGATACTCTCTGCGAGCCGCTAGAGTATACAATAATTATATTTGCTGTACTACAATAATTATATATCTACGTGAATAAACCATTTTATATACTCTAATCTAAAAATCAGGAATTATTATTTATCGCTCAACATATAAATTTGTTGGCACGAACACACAGTCGGCTGAGTGCGGCCCGGCTTAAACTCGGGGCAAACCGAAGGTTCGTTACAACTGGAACTGGAACTTGAGCCAGTATCAGCGCCACTCTTTGCAACCTGAACTGACTATAACAGAGATGCTAACTGTGTTTACAGTTGACGAATGAAAATAGATCCCTTGCTAGATGCCAATTAAAGGGTGCTAGGGCTTCCAAGGCTAAAAACACACGAGCAGTTGACAGTGGCCATTCATTAGCCAAAGAAATTTCCAGAAATTAAAGTTGCCTTCGGTTTATATGTCAATTTTCTAGCTATAAATACAGGAATTTGCCTCGTCAGGATTCATTCGAATACAGTCTAATAAGTAAGCAAGACGTGCTGAAATTATTAAACTTTTCAAATAATCAAGTGGAAGCGCAGAAAAAAAAAGGAAAAAAAATTACCAAAGAGCAAATATTAAATTTATTGAAATTGCTTCCATTTATAGCTAAAACATTCTTGGCATAAATTTGCTGTGACTTTGACTTGCTTTTGGCTTGATTTATTTTTCATCTGCGAATTGCAAATTTAATATTTGTCTAAAATAAAATTAAAATGTCGTCTGTTGGTTCATTCAATGACTTCGCCACTTGTCCCTACAACAAGAGCCACGTTGTGCTGCGCGGACGTCTGACCAAGCATTTGGAGCGCTGCGTTCGCAATTCCGAGCACACAGTGAACTTGCTGATTTGCCCATTTAATGCTATTCATCGTTTTGACAAGGAAGCGATGGAAGTGAGTCGTCAAATTTCCTTTGGCAGATCAAATAATTTATGGTTTATTTTGAATATTTTATTTTTTCTTTCTGTATAGAAACATATTCTGGAATGTCCAGAGCGCATCTGCTTCGATATGTATAAGGAGGAGTTGCCAAAGGCGGTCCAGCCGCCGCCCGTTGATTTAGTACAGGTCGACGAGGACTGGGACAAGGAACCGGATGTGCCAACCTACAATCCGACTGCTTACTGCGAGCAAAACTTGGTGATTCGTTCAAGCGGCCTAAACGGACTGTCGAAGACGGCTCGCCGCAATTTCCGCGCCAGCGAGCGCCGACGTTTTATTGAGAAGCAATGAAGAAATTATATTAAATTTATTATAATATAAATAATATTTATTAAAAAAAAATACATGACAAACAAGTAAGAAAACTAGTCGAGACCGCTCGACAAGGGTATACCCTAAACCCTATGAAGAACCGTTTTTCCAAGCATTCTTTTTGTTTCTTTTATATACACATGCATATGTACGTTCATTACAAGCCAAACTTACACACACACGCACAGGCGCGCACACACACAAACGCCAGTCGGTGCGTCAGCTGTTCTTTGGCTGCTTTGCATGGCAATGCTATGGGAAATTAAATGTTTAATAATTTTTTTTCTAGAGCAACGATTTTGATCAAACTTGTTGGGCGTGATCATGTCATCTATATGTATATATGTGCCAAAGCACAAGTCTGTAGTATTTAAAATACGGGACTTACAAATTTGAGGCGAAGGGGGCGTGGCATCCAAAATTTAACAAAAACCGAAATTGTGCAATGATCACATAACACTAAATGCAAATTTTGAAGACTCTAGCTATAAAGATGAATTATATATAATTAAATAACGGAGCATCGATTTCGTTTTTAATCGATAACATTAAAATTAAGACAGTTATCGATTTTTTTTAACAAACTCGATCTTTTCGTGCTATACAGGAATCTACATACAAAATTTCAAGTCTCTAGCTCTTATAGGTTCTGAGAACGACGCGTTCATACATACGGACAGACGGACGGACGGACAGACGGACAGGGCCAAATCGACTCGGCTTGTCTCCCTGATCAAGAATATATATACTTTATGGGGTCTGCCACGCCTCCTTCTCCCTGTTCCATACATTTCAACAAAAACATTATACCCTTTTTTCCCATTTTCAATGGGTTCAGGGTATAAAAATCGAGTGTCAACTTAAACACAAACAACAATTTTGTTTAAAGCCTAAGAGCCGAAGTGCCTTTCGTAGCCGCGAGAAAGTAGCTATTACTTTCGCTCGCAGGCATATAAAATCAGGCGATGTTGCCGTTAAGGCAGACCCGCAGAGGAGGCAGGCCCCGCTACAAACAGCCGAGGCAGGCCCCGCTCCAGAGCCGAAGCAGGGCCTGCGGCGCTGCTATAAAAAGGCGCCCACGGCTCGGCACTGGGTCAGTCGATTCCAATTAAAAGTGAAAGTGCCAACTGTCAACGGGAGTGAAAGTGCAAAGTGCAACGAAGGACAACGAGGGACATCAAGGACACAAAGGACATCGTGGGACTTCTACAAGGATATTCAGAGGAATATCTTGGACGCAAACCGTATCCTTGAGGACAGAGGTACGGCCGGCAGCAGGTGCTGGAGCAGCATAACCTGAACAGGAGTGTGAGGTTAGTGAGGGCAGCCGTGCGGAAGAACGTAAGCCTTCTTAGACGCGGTCTAGAGTGCCAGCGAGCGAATCCAGTTGTAGGAGTGCCTGTGATACTCCCAGCGAACCGCTAGAGAACACAGCAACCTCTAGACGGCTCAGAGGCTGATCGGTCGCTAGCCGGAGTGCTCCTCACGGCAAACAACGATCCTGTAGAAAACAGTGTGCGCTAGCCCAGCCAGCCATTAGGTGTGCTTGGAAAACAGCAAGAGGAGTGGTGAGTCCTGCAACCAGGAGTAAAAGGTACGTGAGAGTAGTGCGGAAGAGCGTACGTCTTTGAGGCGCGGTCTAGAGTGCCAGCGAGCGAATCCAGCAGTAGGAGTGCCTGTGATACTCTCTGTGAGCCGCTAGAGTATACAATAATTATATTTGCTGTACTACAATAATTATATATCTACGTGAATAAACCATTTTATATACTCTAATCTAAAAATCAGGACTTATTATTTATCGCTCAACATATAAATTTGTTGGCACGAACACACAGTCGGCTGAGTGCGGCCCGGCTTAAACTCGGGGCAAACCGAAGGTTCGTTACAACTGGAACTGGAACTTGAGCCAGTATCAGCGCCACTCTTTGCAACCTGAACTGACTGTAACAGAGATGCTAACTGTGTTTACAGTTGACGAATGAAAATAGATCCCTTGCTAGATGCCAATTAAAGGGTGTTAGGGCTTCCAGGGCTAAAAACACACGAGCAGTTGACAGTGGCCATTCATTAGCCAAAGAAATTTCCAGAAATTAAAGTTGCCTTCGGTTTATATGTCAATTTTCTAGCTATAAATACAGGAATTTGCCTCGTCAGGATTCATTCGAATACAGTCTAATAAGTAAGCAAGACGTGCTGAAATTATTAAACTTTTCAAATAATCAAGTGGAAGCGCAGAAAAAAAAAAGGAAAAAAAATTACCAAAGAGCAAATCTTAAATCTATTGAAATTGCTTCCATTTATAGCTAAAACATTCTTGGCATAAATTTGCTGTGACTTTGACTTGCTTTTGGCTTGATTTATTTTTCATCTGCGAATTGCAAATTTAATATTTGTCTAAAATAAAATTAAAATGTCGTCTGTTGGTTCATTCAATGACTTCGTCACTTGTCCCTACAACAAGAGCCACGTTGTGCTGCGCGGACGTCTGACCAAGCATTTGGAGCGCTGCGCTCGCAATTCCGAGCACACAGTGAACTTGCTGATTTGCCCATTTAATGCTATTCATCGTTTTGACAAGGAAGCGATGGAAGTGAGTCGTCAAATTTCCTTTGGCAGATCAAATAATTTATGGTTTATTTTGAATATTTTTTTTTTTCTTTCTGTATAGAAACATATTCTGGAATGTCCAGAGCGCATCTGCTTGGATATGTATAAGGAGGAGTTGCCAAAGGCGGTCCAGCCGCCGCCCGTTGATTTAGTACAGGTCGACGAGGACTGGGACAAGGAACCGGATGTGCCAACCTTCAATCCGACTGCTTACTGCGAGCAAAACTTGGTGATTCGTTCAAGCGGCATAAACGGACTGTCGAAGACGGCTCGCCGCAATTTCCGCGCCAGCGAGCGCCGACGTTTTATTGAGAAGCAATGAAGAAATTATATTAAATTTATTATAATATAAATAATATTTATTAAACAAGTAAGAAAACTCTAGTCGAGGGTCCCGACTAGGAGATACCCTAAACCCCGCGCTATTTGCGTTTTTTAAAATACTGCATAATTAGCATTTCGTATAAACGCACAGAAAATTAAATTCAATTCATTTTCAATTGTTTAGCCAATAGCGCCATCTATGGTTCGATAGAATAGCGCCATCCATGTTTCGATTTATTGAACAGCTGATAATTAGCAAATCATAGCGCCATCTATTGGAAATATGTACACTAAAACTTGCGGGTTTTAGAAGTTGCTAGATGCACGCAGCTCAATGTGTATGTGTGTATGTGTGTATGTGTGCACATGTATAGGAAAACAGTTTGCTTTGCTTTGCTGGTCACGTGTTTGGCCGATTGGCCAAACGTTTTGTTTAATAACTTCTGCGCGAATTAATGGATTTGAATGAAATTTTCAGCTTATGTTCAACATATTTTATTACATTTTTTCCAATTTTTAAAAATGTAAACCCATTCATTTACTGGCTTTGAGTGCAACTAACCTCAATTTAAATATTTGGGGAAACTTGGAGCCGGTATCCAAAATTTAACAAAAATCAAAAATAAATAAAATAAATATAAAACTAATAAAAAAAATTTGGGGACTTTACGTATAAAGACGTGGGAGATACAATTTAATAACTTCATTCTGACAACGTTTTTAATCGATAACATTAAAACGATAGTTGTTATCGTTTTTTTGAAACAAACTTGATCTGCGCACTGTATGCAGGGATCTACATAAAAAATTTCAAGTCTCTAGCTCTTATAGGTTCTGAGATCGACGCGTTCACACATACGGACGGACGGACGGACGGACGGACGGACGGACGGACGGACAGACGGACAGGGCTAAATCAACTCGGCTTCTCTCCCTGATCAAGAATATATATACTTTATGGGGTCTGCCACGCCTCCTTCTGCCTGTTACATACATTTCAACAAAAACATTATATCCTGATTTTCCCATTTTCAATGGGTTCAGGGTATAAAAATGGGAGCTTTTTTGTCATTCAAATATTTCTTGATCGTTAATAAATCATTCAAAGTTACTGAGAAAAAAGTTTTAAAAGCTCTCCAGTGCTTTTAACGGTACTGTTTATTTTCATAAACACAAAACATCTGTTTTTCGCGCGTGTAAATTGATCTGCTGCATGTGCTGTTGTGCAAACATTATTTTACAAAATCTGTGAAAGCAATCCATTTAAAATAATTTTTTATTGGAAGGTATGTTTATTTACAATTAAAACTAGTTTACAAAAATAAAAATAAATAAAAAATGTGCGTTGTAGCTTAAAAACAGTGATAAGTGTCTTGAGACACTTTTGGGGCTGCAAGCAATTTTTTTTACCAGCAGCTATTTCACAACTGCTTGCAATTTTGTGTGTAAACTTATTCATACTATGAATTTGTTTACTAGAAACTGACATATTAACCATATAAAGATGGCAAACCGGGTACGATTCAAATTATCCGATTTAACTGATGAACAGTTGTTGGAATTGTTTAAGAGTGTCCCCTTCGATGCAGAGTTATCCGAATCAAGTGACGACGAGGAAGATGACTTAAATGCGGCAGAAACTCTAATAGCTGCTTTGGAGGATATTAGCACAATATCATTTGCTTGTAATGATGAAGAGGGGTAGAAGTCAGTAATGTACTTTGAAAGGACAACAAGGCCGTTCGCTTATTGTCAACTTACATAGGTGTTAAACCGTTTTCTACGGAAAGTTTAAGTGAAAAAACACTTAAGACTGACCGTTATGACAGGAAGAAAAAGCAACATATTGAAATTGACTGTCCGCACATAATTCGGGAACATAACGCACATATGGGCGGCGTTGATCTCATGGATGGACTTATGGGCCGTTATCACATCAAAGCTAAAACCAAAAATGCTGCTACTCGAATTTTTTATCACTGTATTGATATGGCAGCAACAAATGCTTATATTCTTTATAGGCGAATTCAAAAAAAAAACGCAATCAGTGACAAATTGATGGAACTTCCCGATTTTCGCGAGTCAATCGCTGAAGGATTGGTGGCTTTTATAAATAAAGCCCACGCAGGTCGTCCAGTCAGTAACGTATCTCTACAGGACCAGATGCAGTCACCATCTTTGCGAACAGATCGGTCACCTTTTTCACAATCCCCACGGGCCCGACCATCACAGCTTGAGCTTAAACTTGGAAAAAAAAACTTTACATCCAATAGCGGAATTACGTTTTGACTTCCCAAGTTAGTTGGATCGGGACAATAAGAGACGGTGCAAGCTCTGTAAATCATCACAAACGCAATGCATTTGTGAAAAATGTAATTTACATTTATGCTGTACATCAACAAAAAATTGTTTTAAAACATATCACATGAATAAAAAAAATTAACATTTCTATTCAATACGTTTTTTTTACTCTTAGATGCCCAACAGTGTCTTGAGACACTTATTACCTTTTTTGCACCTGACGGCTAAACAAAAACTTCTTTTTGAGTTCAGAAGCCTAAATTTACTTTAAAAAATTGTTCTAATTATTTTCTTCTAATATTTTAGAAAACAGCATTAGAGGGTTAACTTTGAGGTTGGCTGCTCTCAGCCTCCCAAACCCCCCCTTCAAGTTAGCCATATACTGATCCTTATCGGCGCCTATAAACACCATATCATCCAGATATGCTAACGCGTGCGGCTTCATATCCGACCCTGTAACCTTGTCGATCGCCCTCTGAAACGTTGCCCCAGTCGAGTGCAGCCCAAATGGCATCACCCGCCATTGACACAAAATCCGCCCTGGCACAGTGAACGCCGTGCATTCCTTACTGTCCGCCGCCATCGGGATCTACCAATAACCGTTCTTTAGATCTAGCGTCGAGATGACACGCGCGAGACGCAACCTCTCGAGGATGTAATTGATCTGAGGGACTGGATAAGCGTCGGGTATCGAATGAGCGTTCAGCTGCCGATAGTCGATGCACATGCGCCATTTCCCTCTCCTAGGCGGCTCGATCGCTCCAATTCGAAGCAGCTCCTCCACCTGCTCGTCAATCACCTTCTGCATAGCGGGATTCTCGGGATTATCCCTCTGCTTCAGAAATCTATCATCCCTCATCCGGATGCTATGCTCGCCGACGTGGGCCACCCCTTCGAAGTGCTCGGACAGTGCCAGCTCGTCCTCGAGGAATCTCTTTATTTCGCTTCCTAGATCAGCCGGACACCTCGCACCCCCTGCGGTCGTCTCCACCTCGTCCTCGTCCCCGCATACGATCCTCCTTGCCTCCGGCGAGCGCTCACCAATCGCCTCCTCTGTTGCGGTCTCTTTTCCGTTTGTCGTCTCCGCACCCCTACATTCACCATCTGGCGGCGTCATCCTGGGGCTTGGCTTCCTCCTCCTCGGTCGTCGTGCAGGCGTCTCCCGTCTTTCTCTCGGGGCACCCTCTAACGACGTATCCTTGGAGATGGATAGCAACTCCTTCCCCGACGGCGCGGCCTCAGTCCTCATATGTAGCTTGGCGCATCCACAGCGCACGGTCGTCCCTACGGCGGCCAGGGAATCCATCCCGAGGATGACCTGGTCCAACATGGTAGGCATGATGAGTAGTGCTATCTGCGCGGCCCTGCCGGCAAGATCCACCTGCACTCTCATCAGCTTCCTCACTTCCACCGACGACCCGTCCGCCAGCCTGATGCGCAACCGCACCTCCTCGACCTTTCCCGTGATCGCCTTCCTCCGCACGCAGTCCTCGCTCATGAAGCTACGACTGGTTCCTGTGTCGACCGTAGCGTCCATATTGCGACCGGCGATCCTGACTCGTGCGACGATCCGGTCTTCCCTTACAACTAACGGAGACTCACGCCCCCCTTTTAAGATCGGTTGGCATCGCCCCTTCTCTGAGGGGGGACGCCCTTCTCTGTTTCCCGCGTCTGTTCGGCAGCAGCGGTCTCGCATGTCGACCCCTGCCTCCCCGCATTGTTGGCCGAAGACCACCCGCTCGGTAGGGCATTCCCGCGCAAAATGACCTGGCTGCGAACATCGGAAACACAGGCGCCGCGCGTCAGAACCATTTCGGTTCTCTGGAGCCATCGTCCGATGCATGGCTTCGGCCGGCCTCGCGCCGGTCGACATCGAATTTCCGACCATCGGCTCGCCTGACCGTTGCTCCATCGGCTGAGACCGGAACGGGTTGTTCGGTCGCGTCTCCGGCGGATTGACCCAGTCGACACCTGCTCGAGTCGAGCCTGACTTCTGGCCCACGCTTCGCGTCTCTTCCCTGAGCCGGACTGTAGTTGGCATGGCGCATCAATAAAGAAATCCAGAAATCCAGAAATTCGGTCCGGAATCTGCCCCAAGACGCACTCCTCAACCCGATGGTCAGGAACCATTTCGCAGCCTTATCTACTAGCACCTCGCTTACCACCCTAGGTAGGTTGTCGAGCTCGATGCCATACGTGATGGCTCTCTCTTCCAAAATCTCGAGGAAACCCAATGGGTCCGACTGGCCGTCGTAGCACATGCCCCACCTACGGACCTGTTCGGCTTCGCACCTGTGCGGCCGACCTTCGTGCTCCACGTAAGCCGTCGGCCCTCGCGATCCTACCTCCGAGTCCGCGCGTAACCCTCGGTCGTTGGTCGCGACCTTGGGTTCCCCTCGCGCATCGGTAACCCGAATCTCGGGCACATCGTTGCCCCCGGGGCCCTCGGACCGAATGTCGGGGCCGGGATATGTCCATACAGCTGTGATTTTCTTAAGACGGGTTCGGACTTCGGCAAGATTGATGCCCAAGTCCCGACACGGCACTTCCCAGACTGGGCTCCAGCGCCTTGGCATCCAGGGATTCTAACTCGGCTAGACGGCCGCAGACCTCTGCGGAATGCCCACCGCCTTGGATGAAGCTAGCCAAACGTCTGCGCAGCTCCTCTACCCGGCCGTCTTTCTCTAGCCCGAACTCTTGGGCCACAGACTTCAACTCCTCTTTCCGCCTTAGGTACACCCAACGGACGCCCACCCGCGGATTCTGACATTCGCTCGGATCCATGGTAGTGTTAGTGAGAATTTTTGTTATTAAAAAAAAATTTTATTTTTACTTTATTTATTTTTATTTAATTGTCTTCATTTAAAAAATAATTTTTTTTGTATTCATTAAAATTTTTTTTTTTACTTTATTTAATTTTATTTATTTATTTTTTTTTTAAATTTATTTTATTGAATTTTATTTATTTAAGTTTTATTTAATTAGTTATTTATCTTTATTTAATCTTAAATTTCCCCACTTGTTTGCGAGGTCTCGACCCACGGTCAGCCTCTCGCTCTCCGACACACACACCGCTATCAGCCAACGGCACCGACAATGCTCTCCCTCGCACGCCGATCTCAAGCGTGTCTTCGCTTGTCGCGTCACTTCTGTGTGTGTGTGTGTGTATGTGGCTGGCTGCCGTCGCTCGCTTGGCCACGGCTTCACTCTCTCGCTCTCTTTCCCCTTGCGCTCGCCCTTCGTTGCATTCACACGCGTTGGCCGTCTTTTCTTTCTCCTCCTATTCCACTGTTCTGCTTCCCAACTTATGAGCGCTAGCTCGAACGCTCACTGCCGAGATTTTCGGCACCCCTTTCTCCCCCGTTTTACTTACGTCTCTTATGCCCACTCGCAATTGGCGCGCCAATTCGATCAAACTGCACGCGTTTGTATGCGCGTATTTATTTGGGCACACGATGCGGGGCTTTATGCCGCCCGTGTACCACACTCCCTTACGTCACAGGGTCCCTGCTCGGGCGCCACTTGTAAAGGTACGTTTTTCCAGCTGGGGCAGACTCAGCCTGGCCCAGGGTCACCTTCAAGATAATTTATAGGATGCTGGGACGCACTGGGGTAGGGGACGGGAAATACGGCAACTCACGGTTGCTGGCGGAGCTGCTCTCGCCTGGGAGTAGTGCGACAACGATTGCTGCACCGCGCCGGTCAACTTTGGCTGCGGCAGCAGGTTCGAACTTGCCCGCTGGTCAACTCTGTAACTCTGACGGACAAATCACGAACGTAGGGAATCTAGCTTTCGTTAGCACTTATGCAAATGTTTTCCCAAAATTAAAACACCAAGATTTCGGTTTCTTCTTTATTTCACTTATCTAAATCAAGGTTCCTCGACCTTCCTCCCGTGCCTCTTTCCTGGTATATTCTTCTTCCGCTCGTCTCGCTTTTCACTTTCACTTTTCACTATTCGGCGGCGATACGCCCTCACCTTCTCACAATTTGCTCCAGCTTATTCACTCTTTCGCGGTCACACTCTGACTGCCCTACTCGCCCTTCGGACGATCGCGCGCCGACCTCGGCAATGCAATTTGTCGCGGCCGCAGCTTCTCACCACGAAGCTCTCAATTTGCCGCGGCGCGCCTAGCTACATTGCCGATCATCGGCGCGCATATAAGGGGGGTTTGCCTTCTAACTTAAACCTAATAAGGGCGGGCCTTTCATGGGCCGCCACTGCGCTCCATTGCGCCTACACCCAATCTTCAGAATTCATCTCCTAATCAAATCTCTTACTCACTATACTTATTAACTATACAAAATCAACTTATGGCTAACTTACTAATATATGTGAGGCGGCAGATTTTTCGCCGCCTTACAATTCAAAATAAACCATAAATTATTTGATCTGCCAAAGGAAATTTGCCGACTCACTTCCATCGCTTCCTTGTCAGAACGATGAATAGCATAAAATGGGCAAATCTTCAACTTCACTGTGTGCTCGGAATTGCGAACGCAGCGCTCCAAATGCTTGGTCAGACGTCCGCGCAGCACAACGTGGCTCTTGTTGTAGGGACAAGTGACGAAGTCATTGAATGAACCAACAGACGACATTTTATTTTTATTTTAGACAAATATTAAATTTGCAATTCGCAGATGAAAATTAAATCAAGCCAAAAGCAAGTCAAAGTCACAGCAAATTTATGCCAAGAATGTTTTAGCTATAAATGGAAGCAACTTCAATAGATTTAAAATTTGCTTTTTGGTTATTTTTTTTTTTTTTCTGCACTTCCACTTGGTTATTTGAAAAGTTTAATGATTTCAGCACGTCTTGCTTACTTATTAGACTGTATTCGAATGAATCCTGACGAGGCAAATTCCTGTATTTATAGCAAGAGCATCACAGGCACTCCTACTGCTGGATTCGCTCGCTGGCACTCTAGACCGCGCCTCAAAGACGTACGCTCTTCCGCACTACTCTCACGTACCTTTTACTCCTGGTTGCAGGACTCACCACTCCTCTTGCTGCTTTCCAAGCACACCTTATGGCTGGCTGGGCTAGCTCACACTGTTTTCTACAGGATCGTTGTTTGCCGTGAGGAGCACTCCGGCTAGCGACCGATCAGCCTCTGAGCCGTCTAGAGGTTGCAGAGCACTCCAGAGTACGCCAGTATACGCGCTGTGTTCTCTAGCGGTTCGCTGGGAGTATCACAGGCACTCCTACAACTGGATTCGCTCGCTGGCACTCTAGACCGCGTCTAAGAAGGCTTACGTTCTTCCGCACGGTTGCCCTCACTAACCTCACACTCCTGTTCAGGTTATGCTGCTCCAGCACCAGCTGCCGGCCGTACCTCTGTCCTCAAGGATACGGTTTGGTATGCATCCAGGATATTCCTCTGAATATCCTTGTAGAAGTCCCACGATGTCCCTTGTGTCCTTGATGTCCCTTGTTGTCCTTCGTTGCACTTTACACTTTCACTCCCGTTGACAGTCGGCACTTTCACTTTTAATTGAAATCGACTGACCCAGTGCCGAGCCGTGGGCGCCTTTTTATAGCAGCTCCGCAGACCCTGCTTCGGCTCTGGAGCGGGGCCTGCCTCGGCTCTCTGTAGCGGGGCCTGCCTCCTCTGCGGGTCTGCCTTAACGGCAACATCGCCTGATTTGGTGCGACGCCAAATACGCGTGATCGCGTGGCAGCCTTTCATTGGCCGAAGCACCGTTATATGCCTGCGAGCGAAAGTAATAGCTACTTTCTCGCGGCTACGAAAGGCACTTCGATTTTTTGTCAAGTATTTTTTTTTAATAAATATTATTTATATTATAATAAATTTAATATATTTTTCTACATTGGTTCTCAATAAAACGTCGGCGCTCGCTGGCGCGGAAATTGCGGCGAGCCGTCTTCGACAGTCCGTTTATGCCGCTTGAACGAATCACCAAGTTTTGTTCGCAGTAAGCAGTCCGATTGTAGGTTGGCACATCCGGTTCCTTGTCCCAGTCCTCATCGCAATCAACTAAATCAACGGGCGGCGGCTGGACCGCCTTTGGCAACTCCTCCTTATACATAGCCAAGCAGATGCGCTCTGGACATTCCAGAATATGTTTCTATACAGAAAGAAAAAAAAAAAATTCAAAATAAACCATAAATTATTTGATCTGCCAAAGGAAATTTGACGACTCACTTCCATCGCTTCCTTGTCAAAACGATGAATAGCATTAAATGGGCAAATCAGCAAGTTCACTGTGTGCTCGGAATTGCGAGCGCAGCGCTCCAAATGCTTGGTCAGACGTCCGCGCAGCACAACGTGGCTCTTGTTGTAGGGACAAGTGACGAAGTCATTGAATGAACCAACAGACGACATTTTAATTTTATTTTAGACAAATATTAAATTTGCAATTCGCAGATGAAAAATAAATCAAGCCAAAAGCAAGTCAAAGTCACAGCAAATTTATGCCAAGAATGTTTTAGCTATAAATGGAAGCAATTTCAATAAATTTAATATTTGCTCTTTGGTAATTTTTTTTCCTTTTTTTTTCTGCTCTTCCACTTGATTATTTGAAAAGTTTAATAATTTCAGCACGTCTTGCTTACTTATTAGACTGTATTCGAATGAATCCTGACGAGGCAAATTCCTGTATTTATAGCTAGAAAATTGACATATAAACCGAAGGCAACTTTAATTTCTGGAAATTTCTTTGGCTAATGAATGGCCACTGTCAACTGCTCGTGTGTTTTTAGCCCTGGAAGCCCTAACACCCTTTAATTGGCATCTAGCAAGGGATCTATTTTCATTCGTCAACTGTAAACACAGTTAGCATCTCTGTTACAGTCAGTTCAGGTTGCAAAGAGTGGCGCTGATACTGGCTCAAGTTCCAGTTCCAGTTGTAACGAACCTTCGGTTTGCCCCGAGTTTAAGCCGGGCCGCACTCAGCCGACTGTGTGTTCGTGCCAACAAATTTATATGTTGAGCGATAAATAATAAGTCCTGATTTTTAGATTAGAGTATATAAAATGGTTTATTCACGTAGATATATAATTATTGTAGTACAGCAAATATAATTATTGTATACTCTAGCGGCTCACAGAGAGTATCACAGGCACTCCTACTGCTGGATTCGCTCGCTGGCACTCTAGACCGCACCTCAAAGACGTGCGCCCTTCCGCACGACTACTCTCACGTACCTTTTACTCCTGGTTGCAGGACTCACCACTCCTCTTGCTGTTTTCCAAGCACACCTAATGGCTGGCTGGGCTAGCGCACACTGTTTTCTACAGGATCGTTGTTTGCCGTGAGGAGCACTCCGGCTAGCGACCGATCAGCCTCTGAGCCGTCTAGAGGTTGCAGAGCACTCCAGAGTACGCCAGGATACGCGCTGTGTTCTCTAGCGGTTCGCTGGGAGTATCACAGGCACTCCTACAACTGGATTCGCTCGCTGGCACTCTAGACCGCGTCTAAGAAGGCTTACGTTCTTCCGCACGGCTGCCCTCACTAACCTCACACTCCTGTTCAGGTTATGCTGCTCCAGTACCTCTGTCCTCAAGGATACGGTTTGGTATGCGTCCAAGATATTCCTCTGAATATCCTTGTAGAAGTCCCACGATGTCCTTTGTGTCCTTGATGTCCCTCGTTGTCCTTCGTTGCACTTTACACTTTCACTCCCGTTGACAGTTGGCACTTTCACTTTTAATTGGAATCGACTGACCCAGTGCCGAGCCGTGGGCGCCTTTTTATAGCAGCGCCGCAGGCCCTGCTTCGGCTCTGGAGCGGGGCCTGCCTCGGCTGTCTGTAGCGGGACCTGCCTCCTCTGCGGGTCTGCCTTAACGGCAACATCGCCTGATTTGGTGCGACGCCAAATACGCGTGATCGCGTGGCAGCCTTTCATTGGCCTTATATGCCTGCGAGCGAAAGTAATAGCTACTTTCTCGCGGCTACGAAAGGCACTTCGGCTCTTAGGCTTTAAACAAAATTGTTGTTTGTGTTTAAGTTGACACTCGATTTTTATACCCTGAACCCATTGAAAATGGGAAAATCAGGGTATAATGTTTTTGTTGAAATGTATGTAACAGGGAGAGGGAGGCGTGGCAGACCCCATAAAGTATATATATTCTTGATCAGGGAGACAAGTCGAGTCGATTTAGCCCTGTCCGTCTGTCCGTCCGTCCGTCCGTCCGTCCGTCCGTCCGTCCGTATGTATGAACGCGAGTTATGTATGTATAGACAAATATAATCAACAGTTCAAGTTAGGCGGAATTGAAATTAATAAGAAAAAACCGTAACGCCAGACTGACGACAGGACAGTCTGGAAACATGATGAAATTGAAAGCATGAAGTCTAGCAACATTGTGAAATTGAAATCATGTAGTCTAGCAACATGATGAGATTTAGAATTAAGCAGAAACAAAAATGAATAAAGAGTCAGTTTTGAAACTGAGATGCAAGAGTGAAGTCAAACAAATGTGCTTTTACTATCAAATGAAATTGGCGCAGCCGGTAGGATCCTTTTTTTTTAAAAAGGATTCAGTGATAAATGCGAACTAAAAATAAGTCGATTAATTTATAAAAAGTCAAACTAAAAATAAGTTGACTAATATATAAAACGATCTTTATAAAAAGTCCAACTAGAAATAAGTTGACTAATATATAAAACGATCATTATAAAAAGTCAAACTAGAAATAAGTTGACTAATATGTAAAACAATCATTATAAAAAGTCAAACTAAAAATAAGTTGACTAATATATAAAACGATCTTTATAAAAAGTCCAACTGAAAATAAGTTGACTAATTCGTAAATCGAACACAAAAACAAAAGTCAAACTAAAAATAAGTTTGCAAATCAATAAAATAAACACAAGCTGGCAACCAGAAAACAAAGGAGAGCAGCTAACTACGACAGGAACAGAATGGCACAAGCTAACCCACAAATATCACCGGAGGAGTTAATGGAGCAGTTGATCAATAAGGAGCAGCAACTAAAGGAGCTACATCAAGCTTACGTTATGCTACAAGACAACAACAATGCGGCTCAGAAAGAACGGTTGTTTCAAAATATAAATTATTTGGCAACGTTCACGGGAACAGGTGACATTTCGATTAACTCGTTCTTCAGTAGCGTAGAGTACCTTCTCCAAGGAGTGGAGGACTCTCAACTAAAACGAGATGCCACTAGGACAATCTTCCACAAGACTATCCAAGGACAGGCGAAGGATGTGGTCATCAATGTGCCGGAACCAGACAACTGGGAGCTAATCAAGTCAACCCTAAAGCTGAGGTATCGACCGGACACGGAACCCCATCAAATTTACCGTAAAATTTATGAGTTACGAGTAGACACAGTAAGCGAACTTGCGGTAGAAATACAAAATATTAAATATAAATCAGACGAATTAACAGTTTACCATCAAAATGATAATTTTATAGATTTAAGTAATGTTGAAAGTTTATTAGTAAATGCAGCTAAAGAAATGACTCAAGGTACTTTACTTGATAAAATATATGAAGAAAGAAATTTAAATAATATTTTAAAAATAATGATGTTACGTAGATACGAAAATAGTTCTATTAGATTCCAATATAAAAAAACTAAACCCAATAGGTATAACACTGAGGCAGAGTCCAGCAAGAAATATCATGACTTCAAAAACGAAAACAATTATCAACAAAATTATAACAACAACAAGCAGTCATATTATCAACCGCAAAATGGTCAAAATAATAATCGACAAAACAACCAACAACAAAATTACAGAAACAACTCAGGTCAGTACAGACAAAATAATAACCAACAAAACAACCAACAACAAAATTACAGAAACAACTCAGGTCCGTATAAACAAAATAATACTCAGAATTCAGGACAGAGCCGACTTAACCCGAACCATCAGCACACAATTTCACAACAGTCTAAACAGTATGTGTCAGGAAATTCAGAACCAATGGAAATAGAAAACTTAGAAACAAACCAAGTTACAAACAGTCACCAACAAACAAATGAATACAATAACAATAATGAAAACTCAAACAACCAGAACTATCAAAATCAGGGAAACAACCAGGCAGAGGTTAACAATACTGTTTTTTTTATGAAGCAGCCTCGGAATGTCTACCATTATTAGAATTAAATATTGACGAACAAAAATATGTAGCATTAATAGATACAGGGGCAAGTTTAAGTCTAGTGAACAACCAAATTAATGGTCACAAGAAGATTAAGCTTAATAAACCCATATCATATAGCACAATTAATAGTAGGGACATAATAGAATACGAAATTCATACAACAGCACCTAGAGAATTCAACTTACCAAACAATGCTAGGGTCCGCTGGAAGTTAGCCCCACTAAAGGGAAGGAAATATAATTTTATCATAGGCATAGACCTGCTACAATTTTTAAGCGCAGTTATTAATATTGAAAAAAACAGTTTAACATTAAATCACAAAGAAAACCGTATAATAAATAATCCATATCAGTATGAAGAAGTTTGTGCACTAGAGAGCACTATAGAAAAGTATGATAGCTTGGCATTAGATCATTTAAATACACAAGAAGTTATTGAAGTTAAGAAAATTTTAAAACGATACAGTAAACTATTTTTCAAGGAAGGAGATAAACTAACTAGTACAACCGAAATAGAACACGAAATACGAACAACTACAGATGAGCAACTTAATTCAAAGCTATATAGATACTCACCACAGCATGAGGAAGAAGTCAGAAAACAGATAAAAGATATGGAAGAACAAGGAATTATTAGAAAAAGCAATTCAAGATATTCAAGCCCACTTTTAGTAATACCAAAAAAATTAGACAATTCAAAAATAAACAAATTTCGCATTGTAATAGACTATAGAAAACTTAACGAAATAACCATCGACGATAAATTCCCTATTCCTAATATCAATTCAATTCTTGATAAACTCGGAAGAGCCCAGTACTTCACAACAATAGATCTAGCAAAAGGATACCATCAAATTTTAGTAAAAGAGGAAGACAGAAAGAAAACTGCCTTTGTTACGCCACATGGCTTATATGAATTTATAAGAATGCCATTCGGGTTGAAAAATGCCCCCGCCACATTTCAAAGATTTATGAATGAAATCTTAAGAGATTTTATTAACAAAAAATGTGTCGTATATTTGGACGATATACTTATTTTTAGTACATCATTGCAAGAGCATGTTGAAGCCATCAACGAAATTTTTAAAATATTAGAAGATAAGAATTTGAAGATTCAAATTGACAAATGTAACTTCATGAAAAAGGAGACAGAATTTTTAGGTCATATTTTAACAAAAGAGGGTATTAGGCCAAACCCAAACAAGATAGAAATTATAGAAAAGTTACTTTTACCAAAAACAGAAAAACAGATAAAAAGTTTTTTAGGCATAACAGGTTTTTATAGAAAATTTATTAAAGATTACGCTAAAGTAGCACAACCAATAACAAAATATTTAAAGAAAAATACTAAAATAAATACAAAAGATCCAACTTTCATCGAAGCATTTGAAAAATTAAAGCGTCTTATCTGTTCACACCCTATATTAAGATACTCTAACTTTGAAAAAGCATTCACGCTTACAACCGATGCTTCAAATTACGCCATTGGATCGGTTTTGTCTCAAGAAGGACATCCAATTTGTTTTGCGTCCAGAACATTGAATAACCATGAAAAAAATTATTCAGCCACAGATAAAGAGTTTTTAGCAATACTTTGGAGTGTAAACTATTTTAGACCATATCTCTACGGAAGAAAATTTAAAATATTAACCGATCACGAAGCAATAAAATTTTTACATGCAAAGCACAAAGGGAAAGATATTTCGCCAAGGCATCAAAGATGGTTGTTAAAGCTAGGAGAATATCAGTTTGAAATAGATTACTTAAAAGGAAAAGAAAACAGAGTGGCCGATTTTTTAAGCAGACTAAAAGATAACTATTGTGAAAATAACAACAAAGAAGACCCACACCAAGATAACAATGACAACATATCCGACATAAACATAATAACAAATATAGAAGACATAGAAGACAACTTTTCAATAGCAACAGTACATTCAGCAGAAGAAAATTTACATGACCATTTTCTAATAAAGGAAGAAATAGTAAATAAATATAAAACACAAATAATAATAACAAATTCCAAAACAGAAGAATATAAAACAATTCATGGAAAAAGAATAATTTTTATAGCAAAACATGACTTCCCAATAATGGAAGAAATTTTAAAAAATACATAAGAAAAGGAAAAATAGGCATTTATTCAGATTTACCGTATCATGAGTATAATATAGTGCAAGAAAAATTAATTCAACTATACTCTAATGACAATCAAATAGAATTCACTAAATGCACACTTAGAGCTCAAGATATTGAAAATGAAACGGAAGCTATAAAACAAATATCTATCTACCATGTACAAGAAAGTATGCATTCAGGTATTCAAGAAACGTATAATAAAATAAAAAATAAAATATTTTACCCTAAGTTATTGGAATTAATACAGATAATTATTAACCAATGTGATCTTTGTAAAGAAATTAAATATGACAGAAACCCAGTTAAAATTAAATTTGTTAAAACAGAAACTCCATCGGATAAGAACCAAATAATTCACATAGATACGTACGTAATAAAAAACACATATTTTTTAACTGTTATAGATAAGTTTTCAAAATTTGCAGCCGGTTACCCACTAAACGATAGAAACCATATAACAATTGTAGAGCAGATCGAAAATCATTTCACAAAAATAGGCAAACCAAATAAGATTGTTGCTGATAATGAATTTAATTCAATAAGAATTAAAGAACTATTAGGTAAAGAAAATATTGAATTACATTTAACAAAACCAAACAGCCATACGGGCAATGCAGATGTAGAAAGACTGCATAATTCATTGGCAGAAAAATTTAGAATAACATATAAAACAGAAGCAGAAAACATTTCAGTAAAACAAATTATGCAAAGGGCAGTAAGAAATTATAACGATAGGTACCACTCTACTATTAATTGCACATCTTTTGAAGCGCAAAATAATAAAATAGATTTAAAAATAATTAAGAATAATATAGAAAACACTAAACTCAAGATGCTTGATAAATACAACCAAAACAGAGAAAATTATGAAGAAAAAAGAGAAGAGGGGTTCATTAAAAACTATAAAGCAGTCAGACACAAAGAGGTACCAAAGTTTAAAAAAGCTAAACTTAAGAATATCAACCCAACAAATATTAAACGTGCTTACAAATTTACAGACAACAAGAACGATCACAAGATGGAAGAGTTATTAAATACTTGAACAAAACAGACATGAAAAAAAAAATTATTTAATAATAATAATTATTTTTAAGTTACATAAGTTACTATTCATTTATCAAAACAATAATTATAATCATTACCTACATTATATTTTGCCTATAAATAAGAAAACTAATAACAATAATAGAATTCAGGAGAATTCTTATCTAAATGGGGGAGAAGTTATGTATGTATAGACAAATATAATCAACAGTTCAAGTTAGGCGGAATTGAAATTAATAAGAAAAAACCGTAACGCCAGACTGACGACAGGACAGTCTGGAAACATGATGAAATTGAAAGCATGAAGTCTAGCAACATTGTGAAATTGAAATCATGTAGTCTAGCAACATAATGAGATTTAGAATTAAGCAGAAACAAAAATGAATAAAGAGTCAGTTTTGAAACTGAGATGCAAGAGTGAAGTCAAACAAATGTGCTTTTACTATCAAATGAAATTCGCGTCGTTCTCAGAACCTATAAGAGCTAGAGACTTGAAATTTTGTATGTAGATTCCTGTATAGCACGAAAAGATCGAGTTTGTTAAAAAAATCGATAACTGTCTTAATTTTAATGTTATCGATTAAAAACGAAATCGATGCTCCGTTATTTAATTATATATAATTCATTTTTAAAGCTAGAGTCTTCAAAATTTGCATTTAGTGTTATGTGATCATTGCACAATTTCGGTTTTTGTTAAATTTTGGATGCCACGCCCCCTTCGCCTCAAATTTGTAAGTCCCGTATTTCAAATACTACAGACTTGTGCTTTGGCACATATATACATATAGATGACATGATCACGCCCAATAAGTTTGATCAAAATCGTTGCTCTACAAAAAAAAGTTATTAAACATTTACTTTCCCATAGAATTGCCATGCAAAGCAGGCAAAGAACAGCTGACTCACCGACTGGCGTTTGTGTGTGTGCGCGCCTGTGCGTGTGTGTGTAAGTTTGGCTTGTAATGAACGTACATATGCATGTGTATATAAAAGAAACAAAAAGAATGCTTGGAAAAACGGTTCTTCATAGGGTTTAGGGTATACCCTTGTCGAGCGGTCTCGACTAGAGTTTTCTTACTTGTTTGTCATGTATTTTTTTTATACCCTGAACCCATTGAAAATGGGAAAATCAGGGTATAATGTTTTTGTTGGAGGGCGTATGTATGTAACAGGCAGAAGGAGGCGTGGCAGACCCCATAAAGTATATATATTCTTGATCAGGATGACAAGCCGAGTTGATATAGCCATGTCCGTCTGTCCGTCTGTCTGTCCGTATGTATGAACGCGTCGTTCTCAGAACCTATAAGAGCTAGAGACTTGAAATTTTTTATGTAGGTCCGTGAATAGCACGAAAAGATCGAGTTTGTTAAAAAAAGTCGATAAATATTTTAATTTTATTGTTATCGATTAAAAACATTATCGAATGTTAGTTATAAAATTATATCTCCCACGTCTTTATAGCTAGAGTCCCCAAATTTTTTGTAAGTTTTATATTTATTTTATCTAATTTTGATTTTTGTTAAATTTTGGATACCGGCTCCAAATTTCCCCAAATATTTAAATTGAGGTTAGTTGCACACAAAAATTGGAAAAAATGTAATAAAATATTTTGAACATAAGCTGAAAATTTCATTCAAATCCATTAATTCGCACAGAAGTTATTAAACAAAACATTTTGCCAATCGGCCAAACACGTGACCAGCAAAGCAAAGCAAACTGTTTTCCTATACATGTGCACACATACACACATACACATTGTGCTTCGTGCATTTAGCAAGTTCTAAAACCCGCAAGTTTTAGTGTACATATTTCCAATAGATGGCGCTATGATTTGCGAATTATCAGCTGCTCAGTTGGATCGAAACTTGGATGGCGCTATTCAATCGAACCATAGATGGCGCTATTGGCTAAACAATTGAAAATGAATTGAATTTAATTTTCTGTGCGTTTATACGAAATGCTAATTATGCAGTATTTTAACGCAGATAGCGCGGGGTTTAGGGTATCTCCTAGTCGGGACCCTCGACTAGAGTTTTCTTACTTGTTTAATAAATATTATTTATATTATAATAAATTTAATATAATTTCTTCATTGCTTCTCAATAAAACGTCGGCGCTCGCTGGCGCGGAAATTGCGGCGAGCCGTCTTCGACAGTCCGTTTAGGCCGCTTGAACGAATCACCAAGTTTTGCTCGCAGTAAGCAGTCCGATTGTAGGTTGGCACATCCGGTTCCTTGTCCCAGTCCTCATCGACCTGAACTAAATCAACGGGCGGCGGCTGGACCGCCTTTGGCAACTCCTCCTTATACATAGCCAAGCAGATGCGCTCTGGACATTCCAGAATATGTTTCTATACAGAAAGAAAAAAAAAATATTCAAAATAAACCATAAATTATTTGATCTGCCAAAGGAAATTTGACGACTCACTTCCATCGCTTCCTTGTCAAAACGATGAATAGCATTAAATGGGCAAATCAGCAACTTCACTGTGTGCTCGGAATTGCGAACGCAGCGCTCCAAATGCTTGGTCAGACGTCCGCGCAGCACAACGTGGCTCTTGTTGTAGGGACAAGTGACGAAGTCATTGAATGAACCAACAGACGACATTTTAATTTTATTTTAGACAAATATTAAATTTGCAATTCGCAGATGAAAAATAAATCAAGCCAAAAGCAAGTCAAAGTCACAGCAAATTTATGCCAAGAATGGAAGCCCTAGCACCCTTTAATTGGCATCTAGCAAGGGATCTATTTACATTCGTCAACTGTAAACACAGTTAGCATCTCTGTTACAGTCAGTTCAGGTTGCAAAGAGTGGCGCTGATACTGGCTCAAGTTCCAGTTCCAGTTGTAACGAACCTTCGGTTTGCCCCGAGTTTAAGCCGGGCCGCACTCAGCCGACTGTGTGTTCGTGCCAACAAATTTATATGTTGAGCGATAAATAATAAGTCCTGATTTTTAGATTAGAGTATATAAAATGGTTTATTCACGTAGATATATAATTATTGTAGTACAGCAAATATAATTATTGTATACTCTAGCGGCTCGCAGAGAGTATCACAGGCACTCCTACTGCTGGATTCGCTCGCTGGCACTCTAGACCTCGCCTCAAAGACGTACGCTCTTCCGCACTACTCTCACGTACCTTTTACTCCTGGTTGCAGGACTCACCACTCCTCTTGCTGTTTTCCAAGCACACCTAATGACTGGCTGGGCTAGCGCCCACTGTTTTCTACAGGATCGTTGTTTGCCGTGAGGAGCACTCCGGCTAGCGACCGATCAGCCTCTGAGCCGTCTAGAGGTTGCAGAGCACTCCAGAGTACGCCAGGATACGCGCTGTGTTCTCTAGCGGTTCGCTGGGAGTATCACAGGCACTCCTACAACTGGATTCGCTCGCTGGCACTCTAGACCGCGTCTAAGAAGGCTTACGTTCTTCCGCACGGCTGCCCTCACTAACCTCACACTCCTGTTCAGGTTATGCTGCTCCAGTACCTCTGTCCTCAAGGATACGGTTTGGTATGCGTCCAAGATATTCCTCTGAATATCCTTGTAGAAGTCCCACGATGTCCTTTGTGTCCTTGATGTCCCTCGTTGTCCTTCGTTGCACTTTACACTTTCACTCCCGTTGACAGTTGGCACTTTCACTTTTAATTGGAATCGACTGACCCAGTGCCGAGCCGTGGGCGCCTTTTTATAGCAGCGCCGCAGGCCCTGCTTCGGCTCTGGAGCGGGGCCTGCCTCGGCTCTCTGTAGCGGGGCCTGCCTCCTCTGCGGGTCTGCCTTAACGGCAACATCGCCTGATTTGGTGCGACGCCAAATACGCGTGATCGCGTGGCAGCCTTTCATTGGCCGAAGCACCGTTATATGCCTGCGAGCGAAAGTAATAGCTACTTTCTCGCGGCTACGAAAGGCACTTCGGCTCTTAGGCTTTAAACAAAATTGTTGTTTGTGTTTAAGTTGACACTCGATTTTTATACCCTGAACCCATTGAAAATGGGAAAATCAGGGTATAATGTTTTTGTTGAAATGTATGTAACAGGGAGAGGGAGGCGTGGCAGACCCCATAAAGTATATATATTCTTGATCAGGGAGACAAGTCGAGTCGATTTAGCCCTGTCCGACTGTCCGTCCGTCCGTCCGTCCGTCCGTCCGTATGTCGTATGAACGCGTCGTTCTCAGAACCTATAAGAGCTAGAGACTTGAAATTTTGTATGTAGATTCCTGTATAGCACGAAAAGATCGAGTTTGTTAAAAAAAATCGATAACTGTCTTAATTTTAATGTTATCGATTAAAAACGAAATCGATGCTCCGTTATTTAATTATATATAATTCATTTTTAAAAGCTAGAGTCTTCAAAATTTGCATTTAGTGTTATGTGATCATTGCACAATTTCGGTTTTTGTTAAATTTTGGATGCCACGCCCCCTTCGCCTCAAATTTGTAAGTCCCGTATTTCAAATACTACAGACTTGTGCTTTGGCACATATATACATATAGATGACATGATCACGCCCAACAAGTTTGATCAAAATCGTTGCTCTACAAAAAAAAGTTATTAAACATTTAATTTCCCATAGCATTGCCATGCAAAGCAGCCAAAGAACAGCTGACGCACCGACTGGCGTTTGTGTGTGTGCGCGCCTGTGCGTGTGTGTGTAAGTTTGGCTTGTAATGAACGTACATATGCATGTGTATATAAAAGAAACAAAAAGAATGCTTGGAAAAACGGTTCTTCATAGGGTTTACGGTATACCCTTGTCGAGCGGTCCCGACTAGAGTTTTCTTACTTGTTTGTCATGTATTTTTTATACCCTGAACCCATTGAAAATGGGAAAATCAGGGTATAATGTTTTTGTTGGAGGGCGTATGTATGTAACAGGCAGAAGGAGGCGTGGCAGACCCCATAAAGTATATATATTCTTGATCAGGATGACAAGCCGAGTTGATATAGCCATGTCCGTCTGTCCGTCTATCCGTCTGTCTGTCCGTATGTATGAACGCGTCGTTCTCAGAACCTATAAGAGCTAGAGACTTGAAATTTTTTATGTAGGTCCGTGAATAGCACGAAAAGATCGAGTTTGTTAAAAAAAGTCGATAAATATTTTAATTTTATTGTTATCGATTAAAAACATTATCGAATGTTAGTTATAAAATTATATCTCCCACGTCTTTATAGCTAGAGTCCCCAAATTTTTTGTAAGTTTTATATTTATTTTATCTAATTTTGATTTTTGTTAAATTTTGGATACCGGCTCCAAATTTCCCCAAATATTTAAATTGAGGTTAGTTGCACACAAAAATTGGAAAAAATGTAATAAAATATTTTGAACATAAGCTGAAAATTTCATTCAAATCCATTAATTCGCACAGAAGTTATTAAACAAAACATTTTGCCAATCGGCCAAACACGTGACCAGCAAAGCAAAGCAAACTGTTTTCCTATACATGTGCACACATACACACATACACATTGTGCTTCGTGCATTTAGCAAGTTCTAAAACCCGCAAGTTTTAGTGTACATATTTCCAATAGATGGCGCTATGATTTGCGAATTATCAGCTGCTCAGTTGGATCGAAACTTGGATGGCGCTATTCAATCGAACCATAGATGGCGCTATTGGCTAAACAATTGAAAATGAATTGAATTTAATTTTCTGTGCGTTTATACGAAATGCTAATTATGCAGTATTTTAACGCAGATAGCGCGGGGTTTAGGGTATCTCCTAGTCGGGACCCTCGACTAGAGTTTTCTTACTTGTTTAATAAATATTATTTATATTATAATAAATTTAATATAATTTCTTCATTGCTTCTCAATAAAACGTCGGCGCTCGCTGGCGCGGAAATTGCGGCGAGCCGTCTTCGACAGTCTGTTTAGGCCGCTTGAACGAATCACCAAGTTTTGCTCGCAGTAAGCAGTCCGATTGTAGGTTGGCACATCCGGTTCCTTGTCCCAGTCCTCATCGACCTGAACTAAATCAACGGGCGGCGGCTGGACCGCCTTTGGCAACTCCTCCTTATACATAGCCAAGCAGATGCGCTCTGGACATTCCAGAATATGTTTCTATACAGAAAGAAAAAAAAAATATTCAAAATAAACCATAAATTATTTGATCTGCCAAAGGAAATTTGACGACTCACTTCCATCGCTTCCTTGTCAAAACGATGAATAGCATTAAATGGGCAAATCAGCAAGTTCACTGTGTGCTCGGAATTGCGAACGCAGCGCTCCAAATGCTTGGTCAGACGTCCGCGCAGCACAACGTGGCTCTTGTTGTAGGGACAAGTGACGAAGTCATTGAATGAACCAACAGACGACATTTTAATTTTATTTTAGACAAATATTAAAATTGCAATTCGCAGATGAAAAATAAATCAAGCCAAAAGCAAGTCAATGTCACAGCAAATTTATGCCAAGAATGGAAGCCCTAGCACCCTTTAATTGGCATCTAGCAAGGGATCTATTTACATTCGTCAACTGTAAACACAGTTAGCATCTCTGTTACAGTCAGTTCAGGTTGCAAAGAGTGGCGCTGATACTGGCTCAAGTTCCAGTTCCAGTTGTAACGAACCTTCGGTTTGCCCCGAGTTTAAGCCGGGCCGCACTCAGCCGACTGTGTGTTCGTGCCAACAAATTTATATGTTGAGCGATAAATAATAAGTCCTGATTTTTAGATTAGAGTATATAAAATGGTTTATTCACGTAGATATATAATTATTGTAGTACAGCAAATATAATTATTGTATACTCTAGCGGCTCGCAGAGAGTATCACAGGCACTCCTACTGCTGGATTCGCTCGCTGGCACTCTAGACCGCGCCTCAAAGACGTACGCTCTTCCGCACTACTCTCACGTACCTTTTACTCCTGGTTGCAGGACTCACCACTCCTCTTGCTGTTTTCCAAGCACACCTAATGACTGGCTGGGCTAGCGCACACTGTTTTCTACAGGATCGTTGTTTGCCGTGAGGAGCACTCCGGCTAGCGACCGATCAGCCTCTGAGCCGTCTAGAGGTTGCACCCAATACGCGTGTGTTCTCTAGCGGTTCGCTGGGAGTATCACAGGCACTCCTACAACTGGATTCGCTCGCTGGCACTCTAGACCGCGTCTAAGAAGGCTTACGTTCTTCCGCACGGCTGCCCTCACTAACCTCACACTCCTGTTCAGGTTATGCTGCTCCAGCACCAGCTGCCGGCCGTACCTCTGTCCTCAAGGATACGGTTTGGTATGCGTCCAAGATATTCCTCTGAATATCCTTGTAGAAGTCCCACGATGTCCTTTGTGTCCTTGATGTCCCTCGTTGTCCTTCGTTGCACTTTACACTTTCACTCCCGTTGACAGTTGGCACTTTCACTTTTAATTGGAATCGACTGACCCAGTGCCGAGCCGTGGGCGCCTTTTTATAGCAGCGCCGCAGGCCCTGCTTCGGCTCTGGAGCGGGGCCTGCCTCGGCTCTCTGTAGCGGGGCCTGCCTCCTCTGCGGGTCTGCCTTAACTGCAACATCGCCTGATTTGGTGCGACGCCAAATACGCGTGATCGCGTGGCAGCCTTTCATTGGCCGAAGCACCGTTATATGCCTGCGAGCGAAAGTAATAGCTACTTTCTCGCGGCTACGAAAGGCACTTCGGCTCTTAGGCTTTAAACAAAACTGTTGTTTGTGTTTAAGTTGACACTCGATTTTTATACCCTGAACCCATTAAAAATGGGAAAATCAGGGTATAATGTTTTTGTTGAAATGTATGTAACAGGGAGAGGGAGGCGTGGCAGACCCCATAAAGTATATATATTCTTGATCAGGGAGACAAGTCGAGTCGATTTAGCACTGTCCGTCTGTCCGTCCGTCCGTCCATCCGTCCGTCCGTCCGTCCGTCCGTCTGTCCGTCCGTCCGTCTGTCCGTATGTATGAACGCGTCGTTCTCAGAACCTATGAGAACTAGAGACTTGAAATTTTGTATGTAGATTCCTGTATAGTACGAAAAGATCGAGTTTGTTAAAAAAAATCGATAACTGTCTTAATTTTAATGTTATCGATTAAAAACGAAATCGATGCTCCGTTATTTAATTATATATAATTCATTTTTAAAAGCTAGAGTCTTTAAAATTTGCATTTAGTGTTATGTGATCATTGCACAATTTCGGTTTTTGTTAAATTTTGGATGCCACGCCCCCTTCGCCTCAAATTTGTAAGTCCCGTATTTCAAATACTACAGACTTGTGCTTTGGCACATATATACATATAGATGACATGATGACACCCAACAAGTTTGATCAAAATCGTTGCTCTAGAAAAAAAGTTATTAAACATTTAATTTCCCATAGCATTGCCATGCAAAGCAGCCAAAGAACAGCTGACGCACCGACTGGCGTTTGTGTGTGTGCGCGCCTGTGCGTGTGTGTGTAAGTTTGGCTTGTAATGAACGTACATATGCATGTGTATATAAAAGAAACAAAAAGAATGCTTGGAAAAACGGTTCTTCATAGGGTATACCCTATACCCTTGTCGAGCGGTCTCGACTAGAGTTTTCTTACTTGTTTGTCATGTATTTTTATACCCTGAACCCATTGAAAATGGGAAAATCAGGGTATAATGTTTTTGTTGGAGGGCGTATGTATGTAACAGGCAGAAGGAGGCGTGGCAGACCCCATAAAGTATATATATTCTTGATCAGGATGACAAGCCGAGTTGATATAGCCATGTCCGTCTGTCCGTCTGTCCGTCTGTCTGTCCGTATGTATGAACGCGTCGTTCTCAGAACCTATAAGAGCTAGAGACTCGAGTTTTGTGAGGTCCGTGAATAGCACGAAAAGTCGAGTTAACGATAAATATTTAAATTTTGTTGTTATCGATTAAAAACATTATCGAATGTTAGTTATAAAATTATATCTCCCACGTCTTTATAGCAAGAGTCCCCAAATTTTTTTGTAAGTTTTATATTTATTTTCTCTAATTTTGATTTTTGTTAAATTTTGGATACCGGCTCCAAAATTCCCCAAATATTTAAATTGAGGTTAGTTGCACTCAAAGCCAGTAAATGAATGGGTTTACATTTTTAAAAATTGGAAAAAATGTAATAAAATATGTTGAACATAAGCTGAAAATTTCATTCAAATCAAATTCGCGCAGAAGTTATTAAACAAAACATTTTGCCAATCGGCCAAACACATGACCAGCAAAACAAAGCAAACTGTTTTCCTATACATGTGCATACGTACACACATACACATTGAGCTGCGTGCATTTAGCAAGTTCTAAAACCCGCAAGTTTTAGTGTACATATTTCCAATAGATGGCGCTATGATTTGCGAATTATCAGCTGCTCAGTTGGATCGAAACTTGGATGGCGCTATTCAATCAAACCATAGATGGCGCTATTGGCTTAACAATTGAAAATGAATTGAATTTAATTTTCTGTGCGTTTATACGAAATGCTAATTATGCAGTATTTTAACGCAGATAGAGCGGGGTTTAGGGTATCTCCTAGTCGGGACCCTCGACTAGAGTTTTCTTACTTGTTTTTAATAAATATTATTTATATTATAATAAATTTAATATAATTTCTTCATTGCTTCTCAATAAAACGTCGGCGCTCGCTGGCGCGGAAATTGCGGCGAGCCGTCTTCGACAGTCCGTTTAGGCCGCTTGAACGAATCACCAAGTTTTGCTCGCAGTAAGCAGTCGGATTGTAGGTTGGCACATCCGGTTCCTTGTCCCAGTCCTCGTCGACCTGTACTAAATCAACGGGCGGCGACTGGACCGCCTTTGGCAACTCCTCCTTATACATATCCAAGCAGATGCGCTCTGGACATTCCAGAATATGTTTCTATACAGAAAGAAAAAAAAAAAAAAATATTCAAAATAAACCATAAATTATTTGATCTGCCAAAGGAAATTTGACGACTCACTTCCATCGCTTCCTTGTCAAAACGATGAATAGCATTAAATGGGCAAATCAGCAAGTTCACTGTGTGCTCGGAATTGCGAACGCAGCGCTCCAAATGCTTGGTCAGACGTCCGCGCAGCACAACGTGGCTCTTGTTGTAGGGACAAGTGACGAAGTCATTGAATGAACCAACAGACGACATTTTAATTTTATTTTAGACAAATATTAAATTTGCAATTCGCAGATGAAAAATAAATCAAGCCAAAAGCAAGTCAAAGTCACAGCAAATTTATGCCAAGAATGTTTTAGCTATAAATGGAAGCAATTTCAATAGATTTAATATTTGCTCTTTGGTAATTTTTTTTCCTTTTTTTTTCTGCGCTTCCACCTGATTATTTGAAAAGTTTCATAATTTCAGCACGTCTTGCTTACTTATTAGACTGTATTCGAATGAATCCTAACGAGGCAAATTCCTGTATTTATAGCTAGAAAATTGACATATAAACCGAAGGCAACTTTAATTTCTGGAAATTTCTTTGGCTAATGAATGGCCACTGTCAACTGCTCGTGTGTTTTTAGCCCTGGAAGCCCTAGCACCCTTTAATTGGCATCTAGCAAGGGATCTATTTACATTCGTCAACTGTAAACACATTTAGCATCTCTGTTACAGTCAGTTCAGGTTGCAAAGAGTGGCGCTGATACTGGCTCAAGTTCCAGTTCCAGTTGTAACGAACCTTCGGTTTGCCCCGAGTTTAAGCCGGGCCGCACTCAGCCGACTGTGTGTTCGTGCCAACAAATTTATATGTTGAGCGATAAACAATAAGTCCTGATTTTTAGATTAGAGTATATAAAATGGTTTATTCACGTAGATATATAATTATTGTAGTACAGCAAATATAATTATTGTATACTCTAGCGGCTCGCAGAGAGTATCACAGGCACTCCTACTGCTGGATTCGCTCGCTGGCACTCTAGACCGCGCCTCAAAGACGTGTGCTCTTCCGCACTACTCTCACGTACCTTTTACTCCTGGTTGCAGGACTCACCACTCCTCTTGCTGTTTTCCAAGCACACCTAATGGCTGGCTGGGCTAGCGCACACTGTTTTCTACAGGATCGTTGTTTGCCGTGAGGAGCACTCCGGCTAGCGACCGATCAGCCTCTGAGCCGTCTAGAGGTTGCAGAGCACTCCAGAGTACGCCAGGATACGCGCTGTGTTCTCTAGCGGTTCGCTGGGAGTATCACAGGCACTCCTACAACTGGATTCGCTCGCTGGCACTCTAGACCGCGTCTAAGAAGGCTTACGTTCTTCCGCACGGCTGCCCTCACTAACCTCACACTCCTGTTCAGGTTATGCTGCTCCAGCACCAGCTGCCGGCCGTACCTCTGTCCTCAAGGATACGGTTTGGTATGCGTCCAAGATATTCCTCTGAATATCCTTGTAGAAGTCCCACGATGTCCTTTGTGTCCTTGATGTCCCTCGTTGTCCTTCGTTGCACTTTACACTTTCACTCCCGTTGACAGTTGGCACTTTCACTTTTAATTGGAATCGACTGACCCAGTGCCGAGCCGTGGGCGCCTTTTTATAGCAGCGCCGCAGGCCCTGCTTCGGCTCTGGAGCGGGGCCTGCCTCGGCTCTCTGTAGCGGGGCCTGCCTCCTCTGCGGGTCTGCCTTAACTGCAACATCGCCTGATTTGGTGCGACGCCAAATACGCGTGATCGCGTGGCAGCCTTTCATTGGCCGAAGCACCGTTATATGCCTGCGAGCGAAAGTAATAGCTACTTTCTCGCGGCTACGAAAGGCACTTCGGCTCTTAGGCTTTAAACAAAACTGTTGTTTGTGTTTAAGTTGACACTCAATTTTTATACCCTGAACCCATTAAAAATGGGAAAATCAGGGTATAATGTTTTTGTTGAAATGTATGTAACAGGGAGAGGGAGGCGTGGCAGACCCCATAAAGTATATATATTCTTGATCAGGGAGACAAGTCGAGTCGATTTAGCACTGTCCGTCTGTCCGTCCGTCCGTCCATCCGTCCGTCCGTCCGTCCGTCCGTCTGTCCGTCCGTCCGTCTGTCCGTATGTATGAACGCGTCGTTCTCAGAACCTATGAGAACTAGAGACTTGAAATTTTGTATGTAGATTCCTGTATAGTACGAAAAGATCGAGTTTGTTAAAAAAAATCGATAACTGTCTTAATTTTAATGTTATCGATTAAAAACGAAATCGATGCTCCGTTATTTAATTATATATAATTCATTTTTAAAAGCTAGAGTCTTTAAAATTTGCATTTAGTGTTATGTGATCATTGCACAATTTCGGTTTTTGTTAAATTTTGGATGCCACGCCCCCTTCGCCTCAAATTTGTAAGTCCCGTATTTCAAATACTACAGACTTGTGCTTTGGCACATATATACATATAGATGACATGATGACACCCAACAAGTTTGATCAAAATCGTTGCTCTAGAAAAAAAGTTATTAAACATTTAATTTCCCATAGCATTGCCATGCAAAGCAGCCAAAGAACAGCTGACGCACCGACTGGCGTTTGTGTGTGTGCGCGCCTGTGCGTGTGTGTGTAAGTTTGGCTTGTAATGAACGTACATATGCATGTGTATATAAAAGAAACAAAAAGAATGCTTGGAAAAACCGTTCTTCATAGGGTATACCTTATACCCTTGTCGAGCGGTCTCGACTAGAGTTTTCTTACTTGTTTGTCATGTATTTTTATACTCTGAACCCATTGAAAATGGGAAAATCAGGGTATAATGTTTTTGTTGGAGGGCGTATGTATGTAACAGGCAGAAGGAGGCGTGGCAGACCCCATAAAGTATATATATTCTTGATCAGGATGACAAGCCGAGTTGATATAGCCATGTCCGTCTGTCCGTCTGTCCGTCTTTCTGTCCGTATGTATGAACGCGTCGTTCTCAGAACCTATAAGAGCTAGAGACTCGAGTTTGTTAAAAAAAGTCGATAACTATTTAAATTTTGTTGTTATCGATTAAAAACATTATCGAATGTTAGTTATAAAATTATATCTCCCACGTCTTTATAGCTCGAGTCCCCAATTTTTTTTGTAAGTTTTATATTTATTTTCTCTAATTTTGATTTTTGTTAAATTTTGGATACCGGCTCCAAAATTCCCCAAATATTTAAATTGAGGTTAGTTGCACTCAAAGCCAGTAAATGAATGGGTTTACATTTTTAAAAATTGGAAAAAATGTAATAAAATATGTTGAACATAAGCTGAAAATTTCATTCAAATCAAATTCGCGCAGAAGTTATTAAACAAAACATTTTGCCAATCGGCCAAACACATGACCAGCAAAACAAAGCAAACTGTTTTCCTATACATGTGCATACATACACACATACACATTGAGCTGCGTGCATTTAGCAAGTTCTAAAACCCGCAAGTTTTAGTGTACATATTTCCAATAGATGGCGCTATGATTTGCGAATTATCAGCTGCTCAGTTGGATCGAAACTTGGATGGCGCTATTCAATCAAACCATAGATGGCGCTATTGGCTTAACAATTGAAAATGAATTGAATTTAATTTTCTGTGCGTTTATACGAAATGCTAATTATGCAGTATTTTAACGCAGATAGAGCGGGGGTTTAGGGTATCTCCTAGTCGGGACCCTCGACTAGAGTTTTCTTACTTGTTTTTAATAAATATTATTTATATTATAATAAATTTAATATAATTTCTTCATTGCTTCTCAATAAAACGTCGGCGCTCGCTGGCGCGGAAATTGCGGCGAGCCGTCTTCGACAGTCCGTTTAGGCCGCTTGAACGAATCACCAAGTTTTGCTCGCAGTAAGCAGTCGGATTGTAGGTTGGCACATCCGGTTCCTTGTCCCAGTCCTCGTCGACCTGTACTAAATCAACGGGCGGCGACTGGACCGCCTTTGGCAACTCCTCCTTATACATATCCAAGCAGATGCGCTCTGGACATTCCAGAATATGTTTCTATACAGAAAGAAAAAAAAAAAAATATTCAAAATAAACCATAAATTATTTGATCTGCCAAAGGAAATTTGACGACTCACTTCCATCGCTTCCTTGTCAAAACGATGAATAGCATTAAATGGGCAAATCAGCAAGTTCACTGTGTGCTCGGAATTGCGAACGCAGCGCTCCAAATGCTTGGTCAGACGTCCGCGCAGCACAACGTGGCTCTTGTTGTAGGGACAAGTGACGAAGTCATTGAATGAACCAACAGACGACATTTTAATTTTATTTTAGACAAATATTAAATTTGCAATTCGCAAAAGCAAGTCAAAGTCACAGCAAATTTATGCCAAGAATGTTTTAGCTATAAATGGAAGCAATTTCAATAGATTTAATATTTGCTCTTTGGTAATTTTTTTCCTTTTTTTTTCTGCGCTTCCACCTGATTATTTGAAAAGTTTCATAATTTCAGCACGTCTTGCTTACTTATTAGACTGTATTCGAATGAATCCTAACGAGGCAAATTCCTGTATTTATAGCTAGAAAATTGACATATAAACCGAAGGCAACTTTAATTTCTGGAAATTTCTTTGGCTAACGAATGGCCACTGTCAACTGCTCGGGTGTTTTTAGCCCTGGAAGCCCTAGCACCCTTTAATTGGCATCTAGCAAGGGATCTATTTACATTCGTCAACTGTAAACACATTTTGCATCTCTGTTACAGTCAGTTCAGGTTGCAAAGAGTGGCGCTGATACTGGCTCAAGTTCCAGTTCCAGTTGTAACGAACCTTCGGTTTGCCCCGAGTTTAAGCCGGGCCGCACTCAGCCGACTGTGTGTTCGTGCCAACAAATTTATATGTTGAGCGATAAACAATAAGTCCTGATTTTTAGATTAGAGTATATAAAATGGTTTATTCACGTAGATATATAATTATTGTAGTACAGCAAATATAATTATTGTATACTCTAGCGGCTCGCAGAGAGTATCACAGGCACTCCTACTGCTGGATTCGCTCGCTGGCACTCTAGACCGCGCCTCAAAGACGTATGCTCTTCCGCACTACTCTCACGTACCTTTTACTCCTGGTTGCAGGACTCACCACTCCTCTTGCTGTTTTCCAAGCACACCTAATGGCTGGCTGGGCTAGCGCACACTGTTTTCTACAGGATCGTTGTTTGCCGTGAGGAGCACTCCGGCTAGCGACCGATCAGCCTCTGAGCCGTCTAGAGGTTGCAGAGCACTCCAGAGTACGCCAGGATACGCGCTGTGTTCTCTAGCGGTTCGCTGGGAGTATCACAGGCACTCCTACAACTGTATTCGCTCGCTGGCACTCTAGACCGCGTCTAAGAAGGCTTACGTTCTTCCGCACGGCTGCCCTCACTAACCTCACACTCCTGTTCAGGTTATGCTGCTCCAGCACCAGCTGCCGGCCGTACCTCTGTCCTCAAGGATACGGTTTGGTATGCGTCCAAGATATTCCTCTGAATATCCTTGTAAAAGTCCCACGATGTCCTTTGTGTCCTTGATGTCCCTCGTTGTCCTTCGTTGCACTTTACACTTTCACTCCCGTTGACAGTTGGCACTTTCACTTTTAATTGGAATCGACTGACCCAGTGCCGAGCCGTGGGCGCCTTTTTATAGCAGCGCCGCAGGCCCTGCTTCGGCTCTGGAGCGGGGCCTGCCTCGGCTGTTTGTAGCGGGGCCTGCCTCCTCTGCGGGTCTGCCTTAACGGCAACATCGCCTGATTTGGTGCGACGCCATATACGCGTGATCGCGTGACAGCCTTTCATTGGCCGAAGCACCGTTATATGCCTGCGAGCGAAAGTAATAGCTACTTTCTCGCGGCTACGAAAGGCACTTCGGCTCTTAGGCTTTAAACAAAATTGTTGTTTGCGTTTAAGTTGACACTCGATTTTTATACCCTGAACCCATTGAAAATGGGAAAATCAGGGTATAATATTTTTGTTGAAATGTATGTAACAGGGAGAGGGAGGCGTGGCAGACCCCATAAAGTATATATATTCTTGATCAGGGAGACAAGTCGAGTCGATTTAGCACTGTCCGTCTGTCCGTCCGTCTGTCCGTCCGTCCGTCCGTCCGTCCGTCCGTCCGTCTGTCCGTCCGTCCGTCTGTCCGTATGTATGAACGCGTCGTTCTCAGAACCTATAAGAGCTAGAGACTTGAAATTTTGTATGTAGATTCCTGTATAGCACGAAAAGATCGAGTTTGTTAAAAAAAATCGATAACTGTCTTAATTTTAATGTTATCGATTAAAAACGAAATCGATGCTCCGTTATTTAATTATATATAATTCATCTTTATAGCTAGAGTCTTCAAAATTTGCATTTAGTGTTATGTGATCATTGCACAATTTCGGTTTTTGTTAAATTTTGGATGCCACGCCCCCTTCGCCTCAAATTTGTAAGTCCCGTATTTCAAATACTACAGACTTGTGCTTTGGCACATATATACATATAGATGACATGATCACGCCCAACAAGTTTGATCAAAATCGTTGCTCTAGAAAAAAAGTTATTAAACATTTAATTTCCCATAGCATTGCCATGCAAAGCAGCCAAAGAACAGCTGACGCACCGACTGGCGTTTGTGTGTGTGCGCGCCTGTGCGTGTGTGTGTAAGTTTGGCTTGTAATGAACGTACATATGCATGTGTATATAAAAGAAACAAAAAGAATGCTTGGAAAAACGGTTCTTCATAGGGTTTAGGGTATACCCTTGTCGAGCGGTCTCGACTAGAGTTTTCTTACTTGTTTGTCATGTATTTTTTTTTAATAAATATTATTTATATTATAATAAATTTAATATAATTTCTTCATTGCTTCTCAATAAAACGTCGGCGCTCGCTGGCGCGGAAATTGCGGCGAGCCGTCTTCGACAGTCCGTTTAGGCCGCTTGAACGAATCACCAAGTTTTGCTCGCAGTAAGTAGTCGGATTGTAGGTTGGCACATCCGGTTCCTTGTCCCAGTCCTCGTCGACCTGTACTAAATCAACGGGCAGCGGCTGGACTGCCTTTGGCAACTCCTCCTTATACATATCCAAGCAGATGCACTCTGGACATTCCAGAATATGTTTCTATACAGAAAGAAAAAATAAAATATTCAAAATAAACCATAAATTATTTGATCTGCCAAAGGAAATTTGACGACTCACTTCCATCGCTTCCTTGTCAAAACGATGAATAGCATTAAATGGGCAAATCAGCAAGTTCACTGTGTGCTCGGAATTGCGAACGCAGCGCTCCAAATGCTTGGTCAGACGTCCGCGCAGCACAACGTGGCTCTTGTTGTAGGGACAAGTGGCGAAGTCATTGAATGAACCAACAGACGACATTTTAATTTTATTTTTAGACAAATATTAAATTTGCAATTCGCAGATGAAAAATAAATCAAGCCAAAAGCAAGTCAAAGTCACAGCAAATTTATGCCAAGAATGTTTTAGCTATAAATGGAAGCAATTTCAATAAATTTAATATTTGCTCTTTGGTAATTTTTTTCCTTTTTTTTCTGCGCTTCCACTTGATTATTTGAAAAGTTTAATAATTTCAGCACGTCTTGCTTACCTTTTAGACTGTATTCGAATGAATCCTGACGAGGCAAATTCCTGTATTTATAGCTAGAAAATTGACATATAAACCGAAGGCAACTTTAATTTCTGGAAATTTCTTTGGCTAATGAATGGCCACTGTCAACTGCTCGTGTGTTTTTAGCCCTGGAAGCCCTAGCACCCTTTAATTGGCATCTAGCAAGGGATCTATTTTCATTCGTCAACTGTAAACACAGTTAGCATCTCTGTTACAGTCAGTTCAGGTTGCAAAGAGTGGCGCTGATACTGGCTCAAGTTCCAGTTCCAGTTGTAACGAACCTTCGGTTTGCCCCGAGTTTAAGCCGGGCCGCACTCAGCCGACTGTGTGTTCGTGCCAACAAATTTATATGTTGAGCGATAAATAATAAGTCCTGATTTTTAGATTAGAGTATATAAAATGGTTTATTCACGTAGATATATAATTATTGTAGTACAGCAAATATAATTATTGTATACTCTAGCGGCTCACAGAGAGTATCACAGGCACTCCTACTGCTGGATTCGCTCGCTGGCACTCTAGACCGCGACTCAAAGACGTACGCTCTTCCGCACTACTCTCACGTACCTTTTACTCCTGGTTGCAGGACTCACCACTCCTCTTGCTGTTTTCCAAGCACACCTAATGGCTGGCTGGGCTAGCGCACACTGTTTTCTACAGGATCGTTGTTTGCCGTGAGGAGCACTCCGGCTAGCGACCGATCAGCCTCTGAGCCGTCTAGAGGTTGCAGAGCACTCCAGAGTACGCCAGGATACGCGCTGTGTTCTCTAGCGGTTCGCTGGGAGTATCACAGGCACTCCTACAACTGGATTCGCTCGCTAGCACTCTAGACCGCGTCTAAGAAGGCTTACGTTCTTCCGCACGGCTGCCCTCACTAACCTCACACTCCTGTTCAGGTTATGCTGCTCCAGCACCAGCTGCGGCGTACCTCTGTCCTCAAGGATACGGTTTGGTATGCGTCCAAGATATTCCTCTGAATATCCTTGTAGAAGTCCCACGATGTCCTTTGTGTCCTTGATGTCCCTCGTTGTCCTTCGTTGCACTTTACACTTTCACTCCCGTTGACAGTTGGCACTTCCACTTTTAATTGGAATCGACTGACCCAGTGCCGAGCCGTGGGCGCCTTTTTATAGCAGCGCCGCAGGCCCTGCTTCGGCTCTGGAGCGGGGCCTGCCTCGGCTGTTTGTAGTGGGGCCTGCCTCCTCTGCGGGTCTGCCTTAACGGCAACATCGCCTGATTTGGTGCGACACCAAATACGCGTGATCGCGTGGCAGCCTTTCATTGGCCGAAGCACCGTTATATGCCTGCGAGCGAAAGTAATAGCTACTTTCTCGCGGCTACGAAAGGCACTTCGGCTCTTAGGCTTTAAACAAAATTGTTGTTTGTGTTTAAGTTGACACTCGATTTTTATACCCTGAACCCATTGAAAATGGGAAAAAAGGGTATAATGTTTTTGTTGAAATGTATGTAACAGGGAGAAGGAGGCGTGGCAGACCCCATAAAGTATATATATTCTTGATCAGGGAGACAAGCCGAGTCGATTTGGCCCTGTCCGTCTGTCCGTCCGTCCGTCCGTCCGTCCGTCCGTATGTATGAACGCGTCGTTCTCAGAACCTATAAGAGCTAGAGACTTGAAATTTTGTATGTAGATTCCTGTATAGCACGAAAAGATCGATTTTGTTAAAAAAAATCGATAACTGTCTTAATTTTAATGTTATCGATTAAAAACGAAATCGATGCTCCGTTATTTAATTATATATAATTCATCTTTATACCTAGAGTCTTCAAAATTTGCATTTAGTGTTATGTGATTATTGCACAATTTCGGTTTTTGTTAAATTTTGGATGCCACGCCCCCTTCGCCTCAAATTTGTAAGTCCCGTATTTCAAATACTACAGACTTGTGCTTTGGCACATATATACATATAGATGACATGATGACGCCCAACAAGTTTGATCAAAATCGTTGCTCTAGAAAAAAAGTTATTAAACATTTAATTTCCCATAGCATTGCCATGCAAAGCAGCCAAAGAACAGCTGACGCACCGACTGGCGTTTGTGTGTGTGCGCGCCTGTGCGTGTGTGTGTAAGTTTGGCTTGTAATGAACGTACATATGCATGTGTATATAAAAGAAACAAAAAGAATGCTTGGAAAAACGGTTCTTCATAGGGTTTAGGGTATACCCTTGTCGAGCGGTCTCGACTAGAGTTTTCTTACTTGTTTGTCATGTATTTTTTTATACCCTGAACCCATTGAAAATGGGAAAATCAGGGTATAATGTTTTTGTTGGAGGGCGTATGTATGTAACAGGCAGAAGGAGGCGTGGCAGACCCCATAAAGTATATATATTCTTGATCAGGATGACAAGCCGAGTTGATATAGCCATGTCCGTCTGTCCGTCTGTCTGTCCGTATGTATGAACGCGTCGTTCTCAGAACCTATAAGAGCTAGAGACTTGAAATTTTTTATGTAGGTCCGTGAATAGCACGAAAAGATCGAGTTTGTTAAAAAAGTCGATAACTATTTTAATTTTATTGTTATCGATTAAAAACAATATCGAATGTTAGTTATAAAATTATATCTCCCACGTCTTTATAGCTAGAGTCCCCAAATTTTTTTGTAAGTTTTATATTTATTTTTTCTAATTTTGATTTTTGTTAAATTTTGGATACCGGCTCCAAATTTCCCCAAATATTTAAATTGAGGTTAGTTGCACTCAAAGCCAGTAAATGAATGGGTTTACATTTTTAAAAATTGGAAAAAATGTAATAAAATATGTTGAACATAAGCTGAAAATTTCATTCAAATCCATTAATTCGCGCAGAAGTTATTAAACAAAACGTTTGGCCAATCGGCCAAACACGTGACCAGCAAAACAAAGCAAACTGTTTTCCTATACATGTGCACACATACAAACATACACATTGAGCTGCGTGCATTTAGCAAGTTCTAAAGCCCGCAAGTTTTAGTGTACATATTTCCAATAGATGGCGCTATGATTTGCGAATTATCAGCTGCTCAGTTGGTTCGAAACTTGGATGGCGCTATTCAATCGAACCATTTCGCTATTAGCTAAACAATTGAAATGAATTGAATTTAGTTTTCTGTGCGTTTATACGAAATGCTAATTATGCAGTATTTTAACGCAGATAGCGCGGGGTTTAGGGTATCTCCTAGTCGGGACCGCCGACTTGAGTTTTCTTACTTGTTTTAATAAATATTATTTATATTATAATAAATTTAATATAATTTCTTCATTGCTTCTCAATAAAACGTCGGCGCTCGCTGGCGCGGAAATTGCGGCGAGCCGTCTTCGACAGTCCGTTTAGGCCGCTTGAACGAATCACCAAGTTTTGCTCGCAGTAAGCAGTCGGATTGTAGGTTGGCACATCCGGTTCCTTGTCCCAGTCCTCGTCGACCTGTACTAAATCAACGGGCGGCGGCTGGACCGCCTTTGGCAACTCCTCCTTATACATATCGAAGCAGATGCGCTCTGATCCAGAATATGTTTCTATACAGAAAGAAAAAATAAAATATTCAAAATAAACCATAAATTATTTGATCTGCCAAAGGAAATTTGACGACTCACTTCCATCGCTTCCTTGTCAAAACGATGAATAGCATTAAATGGGCAAATCAGCAAGTTCACTGTGTGCTCGGAATTGCGAACGCAGCGCTCCAAATGCTTGGTCAGACGTCCGCGCAGCACAACGTGGCTCTTGTTGTAGGGACAAGTGGCGAAGTCATTGAATGAACCAACAGACGACATTTTAATTTTATTTTAGACAAATATTAAATTTGCAATTCGCAGATGAAAAATAAATCAAGCCAAAAGCAAGTCAAAGTCACAGCAAATTTATGCCAAGAATGTTTTAGCTATAAATGGAAGCAATTTCAATAAATTTAATATTTGCTCTTTGGTAATTTTTTTTCCTTTTTTTTTTTTCTGCGCTTCCACTTGATTATTTGAAAAGTTTAATAATTTCAGCACGTCTTGCTTACTTATTAGACTGTATTCGAATGAATCCTGACGAGGCAAATTCCTGTATTTATAGCTAGAAAATTGACATATAAACCGAAGGCAACTTTAATTTCTGGAAATTTCTTTGGCTAATGAATGGCCACTGTCAACTGCTCGTGTGTTTTTAGCCCTGGAAGCCCTAGCACCCTTTAATTGGCATCTAGCAAGGGATCTATTTTCATTCGTCAACTGTAAACACAGTTAGCATCTCTGTTACAGTCAGTTCAGGTTGCAAAGAGTGGCGCTGATACTGGCTCAAGTTCCAGTTCCAGTTGTAACGAACCTTCGGTTTGCCCCGAGTTTAAGCCGGGCCGCACTCAGCCGACTGTGTTCGTGCCAACAAATTTATATGTTGAGCGATAAATAATAAGTCCTGATTTTTAGATTAGAGTATATAAAATGGTTTATTCACGTAGATATATAATTATTGTAGTACAGCAAATATAATTATTGTATACTCTAGCGGCTCGCAGAGAGTATCACAGGCACTCCTACAGCTGGATTCGCTCGCTGGCACTCTAGACCGCGACTCAAAGACGTACGCTCTTCCGCACTACTCTCACGTACCTTTTACTCCTGGTTGCAGGACTCACCACTCCTCTTGCTGTTTTCCAAGCACACCTAATGGCTGGCTGGGCTAGCGCACACTGTTTTCTACAGGATCGTTGTTTGCCGTGAGGAGCACTCCGGCTAGCGACCGATCAGCCTCTGAGCCGTCTAGAGGTTGCAGAGCACTCCAGAGTACGCCAGGATACGCGCTGTGTTCTCTAGCGGTTCGCTGGGAGTATCACAGGCACTCCTACAACTGGATTCGCTCGCTGGCACTCTAGACCGCGTCTAAGAGAGCTTACGTTCTTCCGCACGGCTGCCCTCACTAACCTCACACTCCTGTTCAGGTTATGCTGCTCCAGCACCTGCTGCCGGCCGTACCTCTGTCCTCAAGGATACGGTTTGCGTCCAAGATATTCCTCTGAATATCCTTGTAGAAGTCCCACGATGTCCTTTGTGTCCTTGATGTCCCTCGTTGTCCTTCGTTGCACTTTACACTTTCACTCCCGTTGACAGTTGGCACTTTCACTTTTAATTGGAATCGACTGACCCAGTGCCGAGCCGTGGGCGCCTTTTTATAGCAGCGCCGCAGGCCCTGCTTCGGCTCTGGAGCGGGGCCTGCCTCGGCTGTTTGTAGCGGGGCCTGCCTCCTCTGCGGGTCTGCCTTAACGGCAACATCGCCTGATTTTATATGCCTGCGAGCGAAAGTAATAGCTACTTTCTCGCGGCTACGAAAGGCACTTCGGCTCTTAGGCTTTAAACAAAATTGTTGTTTGTGTTTAAGTTGACACTCGATTTTTATACCCTGAACCCATTGAAAATGGGAAAAAAGGGTATAATGTTTTTGTTGAAATGTATGGAACAGGGAGAAGGAGGCGTGGCAGACCCCATAAAGTATATATATTCTTGATCAGGGAGACAAGCCGAGTCGATTTGGCCCTGTCCGTCTGTCCGTCCGTCCGTCCGTCCGTCCGTATGTATGAACGCGTCGTTCTCAGAACCTATAAGAGCTAGAGACTTGAAATTTTGTATGTAGATTCCTGTATAGCACGAAAAGATCGATTTTGTTAAAAAAAATCGATAACTGTCTTAATTTTAATGTTATCGATTAAAAACGAAATCGATGCTCCGTTATTTAATTATATATAATTCATCTTTATACCTAGAGTCTTCAAAATTTGCATTTAGTGTTATGTGATCATTGCACAATTTCGGTTTTTGTTAAATTTTGGATGCCACGCCCCCTTCGCCTCAAATTTGTAAGTCCCGTATTTCAAATACTACAGACTTGTGCTTTGGCACATATATACATATAGATGACATGATGACGCCCAACAAGTTTGATCAAAATCGTTGCTCTAGAAAAAAAGTTATTAAACATTTAATTTCCCATAGCATTGCCATGCAAAGCAGCCAAAGAACAGCTGACGCACCGACTGGCGTTTGTGTGTGTGCGCGCCTGTGCGTGTGTGTGTAAGTTTGGCTTGTAATGAACGTACATATGCATGTGTATATAAAAGAAACAAAAAGAATGCTTGGAAAAACGGTTCTTCATAGGGTTTAGGGTATACCCTTGTCGAGCGGTCTCGACTAGAGTTTTCTTACTTGTCATGTATTTTTTATACCCTGAACCCATTGAAAATGGGAAAATCAGGGTATAATGTTTTTGTTGGAGGGCGTATGTATGTAACAGGCAGAAGGAGGCGTGGCAGACCCCATAAAGTATATATATTCTTGATCAGGATGACAAGCCGAGTTGATATAGCCATGTCCGTCTGTCCGTCTGTCCGTCTGTCTGTCCGTATGTATGAACGCGTCGTTCTCAGAACCTATAAGAGCTAGAGACTTGAAATTTTTTATGTAGGTCCGTGAATAGCACGAAAAGATCGAGTTTGTTAAAAAAGTCGATAACTATTTTAATTTTATTGTTATCGATTAAAAACAATATCGAATGTTAGTTATAAAATTATATCTCCCACGTCTTTATAGCTAGATCCCCAAATTTTTTTGTAAGTTTTATATTTATTTTTTCTAATTTTGATTTTTGTTAAATTTTGGATACCGGCTCCAAATTTCCCCAAATATTTAAATTGAGGTTAGTTGCACTCAAAGCCAGTAAATGAATGGGTTTACATTTTTAAAAATTGGAAAAAATGTAATAAAATATGTTGAACATAAGCTGAAAATTTCATTCAAATCCATTAATTCGCGCAGAAGTTATTAAACAAAACGTTTGGCCAATCGGCCAAACACGTGACCAGCAAAACAAAGCAAACTGTTTTCCTATACATGTGCACACATACAAACATACACATTGAGCTGCGTGCATTTAGCAAGTTCTAAAGCCCGCAAGTTTTAGTGTACATATTTCCAATAGATGGCGCTATGATTTGCGAATTATCAGCTGCTCAGTTGGTTCGAAACTTGGATGGCGCTATTCAATCGAACCATTTCGCTATTAGCTAAACAATTGAAATGAATTGAATTTAGTTTTCTGTGCGTTTATACGAAATGCTAATTATGCAGTATTTTAACGCAGATAGCGCGGGGTTTAGGGTATCTCCTAGTCGGGACCGCCGACTTGAGTTTTCTTACTTGTTTTAATAAATATTATTTATATTATAATAAATTTAATATAATTTCTTCATTGCTTCTCAATAAAACGTCGGCGCTCGCTGGCGCGGAAATTGCGGCGAGCCGTCTTCGACAGTCCGTTTAGGCCGCTTGAACGAATCACCAAGTTTTGCTCGCAGTAAGCAGTCGGATTGTAGGTTGGCACATCCGGTTCCTTGTCCCAGTCCTCGTCGACCTGTACTAAATCAACGGGCGGCGGCTGGACCGCCTTTGGCAACTCCTCCTTATACATATCGAAGCAGATGCGCTCTGTCCAGAATATGTTTCTATACAGAAAGAAAAAATAAAATATTCAAAATAAACCATAAATTATTTGATCTGCCAAAGGAAATTTGACGACTCACTTCCATCGCTTCCTTGTCAAAACGATGAATAGCATTAAATGGGCAAATCAGCAAGTTCACTGTGTGCTCGGAATTGCGAACGCAGCGCTCCAAATGCTTGGTCAGACGTCCGCGCAGCACAACGTGGCTCTTGTTGTAGGGACAAGTGGCGAAGTCATTGAATGAACCAACAGACGACATTTTAATTTTATTTTAGACAAATATTAAATTTGCAATTCGCAGATGAAAAATAAATCAAGCCAAAAGCAAGTCAAAGTCACAGCAAATTTATGCCAAGAATGTTTTAGCTATAAATGGAAGCAATTTCAATAAATTTAATATTTGCTCTTTGGTAATTTTTTTTCCTTTTTTTTTTTTCTGCGCTTCCACTTGATTATTTGAAAAGTTTAATAATTTCAGCACGTCTTGCTTACTTATTAGACTGTATTCGAATGAATCCTGACGAGGCAAATTCCTGTATTTATAGCTAGAAAATTGACATATAAACCGAAGGCAACTTTAATTTCTGGAAATTTCTTTGGCTAATGAATGGCCACTGTCAACTGCTCGTGTGTTTTTAGCCCTGGAAGCCCTAGCACCCTTTAATTGGCATCTAGCAAGGGATCTATTTTCATTCGTCAACTGTAAACACAGTTAGCATCTCTGTTACAGTCAGTTCAGGTTGCAAAGAGTGGCGCTGATACTGGCTCAAGTTCCAGTTCCAGTTGTAACGAACCTTCGGTTTGCCCCGAGTTTAAGCCGGGCCGCACTCAGCCGACTGTGTTCGTGCCAACAAATTTATATGTTGAGCGATAAATAATAAGTCCTGATTTTTAGATTAGAGTATATAAAATGGTTTATTCACGTAGATATATAATTATTGTAGTACAGCAAATATAATTATTGTATACTCTAGCGGCTCGCAGAGAGTATCACAGGCACTCCTACTGCTGGATTCGCTCGCTGGCACTCTAGACCGCGACTCAAAGACGTACGCTCTTCCGCACTACTCTCACGTACCTTTTACTCCTGGTTGCAGGACTCACCACTCCTCTTGCTGTTTTCCAAGCACACCTAATGGCTGGCTGGGCTAGCGCACACTGTTTTCTACAGGATCGTTGTTTGCCGTGAGGAGCACTCCGGCTAGCGACCGATCAGCCTCTGAGCCGTCTAGAGGTTGCAGAGCACTCCAGAGTACGCCAGGATACGCGCTGTGTTCTCTAGCGGTTCGCTGGGAGTATCACAGGCACTCCTACAACTGGATTCGCTCGCTGGCACTCTAGACCGCGTCTAAGAGAGCTTACGTTCTTCCGCACGGCTGCCCTCACTAACCTCACACTCCTGTTCAGGTTATGCTGCTCCAGCACCTGCTGCCGGCCGTACCTCTGTCCTCAAGGATACGGTTTGCGTCCAAGATATTCCTCTGAATATCCTTGTAGAAGTCCCACGATGTCCTTTGTGTCCTTGATGTCCCTCGTTGTCCTTCGTTGCACTTTACACTTTCACTCCCGTTGACAGTTGGCACTTTCACTTTTAATTGGAATCGACTGACCCAGTGCCGAGCCGTGGGCGCCTTTTTATAGCAGCGCCGCAGGCCCTGCTTCGGCTCTGGAGCGGGGCCTGCCTCGGCTGTTTGTAGCGGGGCCTGCCTCCTCGCGGGTCTGCCTTAACGGCAACATCGCCTGATTTTATATGCCTGCGAGCGAAAGTAATAGCTACTTTCTCGCGGCTACGAAAGGCACTTCGGCTCTTAGGCTTTAAACAAAATTGTTGTTTGTGTTTAAGTTGACACTCGATTTTTATACCCTGAACCCATTGAAAATGGGAAAAAAGGGTATAATGTTTTTGTTGAAATGTATGGAACAGGGAGAAGGAGGCGTGGCAGACCCCATAAAGTATATATATTCTTGATCAGGGAGACAAGCCGAGTCGATTTGGCCCTGTCCGTCTGTCCGTCCGTCCGTCTGTCCGTATGTATGAACGCGTCGTTCTCAGAACCTATAAGAGCTAGAGACTTGAAATTTTGTATGTAGATTCCTGTATAGCACGAAAAGATCGAGTTTGTTAAAAAAAATCGATAACTGTCTTAATTTTAATGTTATCGATTAAAAACGAAATCGATGCTCCGTTATTTAATTATATATAATTCATCTTTATAGCTAGAGTCTTCAAAATTTGCATTTAGTGTTATGTGATCATTGCACAATTTCGGTTTTTGTTAAATTTTGGATGCCACGCCCCCTTCGCCTCAAATTTGTAAGTCCCGTATTTCAAATACTACAGACTTGTGCTTTGGCACATATATACATATAGATGACATGATGACGCCCAACAAGTCATCTTGCCAAAAGCAAGTCAAAGTCACAGCAAATTTATGCCAAGAATGTTTTAGCTATAAATGGAAGCAATTTCAATAAATTTAATATTTGCTCTTTGGTAATTTTGTTTCCTTTTTTTTTTTCTGCGCTTCCACTTGATTATTTGAAAAGTTTAATAATTTCAGCACGTCTTGCTTACTTATTAGACTGTATTCGAATGAATCCTGACGAGGCAAATTCCTGTATTTATAGCTAGAAAATTGACATATAAACCGAAGGCAACTTTAATTTCTGGAAATTTCTTTGGCTAATGAATGGCCACTGTCAACTGCTCGTGTGTTTTTAGCCCTGGAAGCCCTAACACCCTTTAATTGGCATCTAGCAAGGGATCTATTTTCATTCGTCAACTGTAAACACAGTTAGCATCTCTGTTACAGTCAGTTCAGGTTGCAAAGAGTGGCGCTGATACTGGCTCAAGTTCCAGTTCCAGTTGTAACGAACCTTCGGTTTGCCCCGAGTTTAAGCCGGGCCGCACTCAGCCGACTGTGTGTTCGTGCCAACAAATTTATATGTTGAGCGATAAATAATAAGTCCTGATTTTTAGATTAGAGTATATAAAATGGTTTATTCACGTAGATATATAATTATTGTAGTACAGCAAATATAATTATTGTATACTCTAGCGGCTCGCAGAGAGTATCACAGGCACTCCTACTGCTGGATTCGCTCGCTGGCACTCTAGACCGCGACTCAAAGACGTACGCTCTTCCGCACTACTCTCACGTACCTTTTACTCCTGGTTGCAGGACTCACCACTCCTCTTGCTGTTTTCCAAGCACACCTAATGGCTGGCTGGGCTAGCGCACACTGTTTTCTACAGGATCGTTGTTTGCCGTGAGGAGCACTCCGGCTAGCGACCGATCAGCCTCTGAGCCGTCTAGAGGTTGCAGAGCACTCCAGAGTACGCCAGGATACGCGCTGTGTTCTCTAGCGGTTCGCTGGGAGTATCACAGGCACTCCTACAACTGGATTCGCTCGCTGGCACTCTAGACCGCGTCTAAGAGAGCTTACGTTCTTCCGCACGGCTGCCCTCACTAACCTCACACTCCTGTTCAGGTTATGCTGCTCAAGCACCTGCTGCCGGCCGTACCTCTGTCCTCAAGGATACGGTTTGCGTCCAAGATATTCCTCTGAATATCCTTGTAGAAGTCCCACGATGTCCTTTGTGTCCTTGATGTCCCTCGTTGTCCTTCGTTGCACTTTACACTTTCACTCCCGTTGACAGTTGGCACTTTCACTTTTAATTGGAATCGACTGACCCAGTGCCGAGCCGTGGGCGCCTTTTTATAGCAGCGCCGCAGGCCCTGCTTCGGCTCTGGAGCGGGGCCTGCCTCGGCTGTTTGTAGCGGGGCCTGCCTCCTCTGCGGGTCTGCCTTAACGGCAACATCGCCTGATTTTATATGCCTGCGAGCGAAAGTAATAGCTACTTTCTCGCGGCTACGAAAGGCACTTCGGCTCTTAGGCTTTAAACAAAATTGTTGTTTGTGTTTAAGTTGACACTCGATTTTTATACCCTGAACCCATTGAAAATGGGAAAAAAGGGTATAATGTTTTTGTTGAAATGTATGGAACAGGGAGAAGGAGGCGTGGCAGACCCCATAAAGTATATATATTCTTGATCAGGGAGACAAGCCGAGTCGATTTGGCCCTGTCCGTCTGTCCGTCCGTCCGTCTGTCCGTATGTATGAACGCGTCGTTCTCAGAACCTATAAGAGCTAGAGACTTGAAATTTTGTATGTAGATTCCTGTATAGCACGAAAAGATCGAGTTTGTTAAAAAAAATCGATAACTGTCTTAATTTTAATGTTATCGATTAAAAACGAAATCGATGCTCCGTTATTTAATTATATATAATTCATCTTTATAGCTAGAGTCTTCAAAATTTGCATTTAGTGTTATGTGATCATTGCACAATTTCGGTTTTTGTTAAATTTTGGATGCCACGCCCCCTTCGCCTCAAATTTGTAAGTCCCGTATTTCAAATACTACAGACTTGTGCTTTGGCACATATATACATATAGATGACATGATGACGCCCAACAAGTTTGATCAAAATCGTTGCTCTAGAAAAAAAGTTATTAAACATTTAATTTCCCATAGCATTGCCATGCAAAGCAGCCAAAGAACAGCTGACGCACCGACTGGCGTTTGTGTGTGTGCGCGCCTGTGCGTGTGTGTGTAAGTTTGGCTTGTAATGAACGTACATATGCATGTGTATATAAAAGAAACAAAAAGAATGCTTGGAAAAACGGTTCTTCATAGGGTTTAGGGTATACCCTTGTCGAGCGGTCTCGACTAGAGTTTTCTTACTTGTTTGTCATGTATTTTTTTATACCCTGAACCCATTGAAAATGGGAAAATCAGGGTATAATGTTTTTGTTGGAGGGCGTATGTATGTAACAGGCAGAAGGAGGCGTGGCAGACCCCATAAAGTATATATATTCTTGATCAGGATGACAAGCCGAGTTGATATAGCCATGTCCGTCTGTCCGTCTGTCCGTCTGTCTGTCCGTATGTATGAACGCGTCGTTCTCAGAACCTATAAGAGCTAGAGACTTGAAATTTTTTATGTAGGTCCGTGAATAGCACGAAAAGATCGAGTTTGTTAAAAAAAGTCGATAACTATTTTAATTTTATTGTTATCGATTAAAAACAATATCGAATGTTAGTTATAAAATTATATCTCCCACGTCTTTATAGCTAGAGTCCCCAAATTTTTTTGTAAGTTTTATATTTATTTTTTCTAATTTTGATTTTTGTTAAATTTTGGATACCGGCTCCAAATTTCCCCAAATATTTAAATTGAGGTTAGTTGCACTCAAAGCCAGTAAATGAATGGGTTTACATTTTTAAAAATTGGAAAAAATGTAATAAAATATGTTGAACATAAGCTGAAAATTTCATTCAAATCCATTAATTCGCGCAGAAGTTATTAAACAAAACGTTTGGCCAATCGGCCAAACACGTGACCAGCAAAACAAAGCAAACTGTTTTCCTATACATGTGCACACATACAAACATACACATTGAGCTGCGTGCATTTAGCAAGTTCTAAAGCCCGCAAGTTTTAGTGTACATATTTCCAATAGATGGCGCTATGATTTGCGAATTATCAGCTGCTCAGTTGGTTCGAAACTTGGATGGCGCTATTCAATCGAACCATTTCGCTATTAGCTAAACAATTGAAATGAATTGAATTTAGTTTTCTGTGCGTTTATACGAAATGCTAATTATGCAGTATTTTAACGCAGATAGCGCGGGGTTTAGGGTATCTCCTAGTCGGGACCGCCGACTTGAGTTTTCTTACTTGTTTTAATAAATATTATTTATATTATAATAAATTTAATATAATTTCTTCATTGCTTCTCAATAAAACGTCGGCGCTCGCTGGCGCGGAAATTGCGGCGAGCCGTCTTCGACAGTCCGTTTAGGCCGCTTGAACGAATCACCAAGTTTTGCTCGCAGTAAGCAGTCGGATTGTAGGTTGGCACATCCGGTTCCTTGTCCCAGTCCTCGTCGACCTGTACTAAATCAACGGGCGGCGGCTGGACCGCCTTTGGCAACTCCTCCTTATACATATCGAAGCAGATGCGCTCTGTCCAGAATATGTTTCTATACAGAAAGAAAAAATAAAATATTCAAAATAAACCATAAATTATTTGATCTGCCAAAGGAAATTTGACGACTCACTTCCATCGCTTCCTTGTCAAAACGATGAATAGCATTAAATGGGCAAATCAGCAAGTTCACTGTGTGCTCGGAATTGCGAACGCAGCGCTCCAAATGCTTGGTCAGACGTCCGCGCAGCACAACGTGGCTCTTGTTGTAGGGACAAGTGGCGAAGTCATTGAATGAACCAACAGACGACATTTTAATTTTATTTTAGACAAATATTAAATTTGCAATTCGCAGATGAAAAATAAATCAAGCCAAAAGCAAGTCAAAGTCACAGCAAATTTATGCCAAGAATGTTTTAGCTATAAATGGAAGCAATTTCAATAAATTTAATATTTGCTCTTTGGTAATTTTTTTTCCTTTTTTTTTTCTGCGCTTCCACTTGATTATTTGAAAAGTTTAATAATTTCAGCACGTCTTGCTTACTTATTAGACTGTATTCGAATGAATCCTGACGAGGCAAATTCCTGTATTTATAGCTAGAAAATTGACATATAAACCGAAGGCAACTTTAATTTCTGGAAATTTCTTTAGCTAATGAATGGCCACTGTCAACTGCTCGTGTGTTTTTAGCCCTGGAAGCCCTAGCACCCTTTAATTGGCATCTAGCAAGGGATCTATTTTCATTCGTCAACTGTAAACACAGTTAGCATCTCTGTTACAGTCAGTTCAGGTTGCAAAGAGTGGCGCTGATACTGGCTCAAGTTCCAGTTCCAGTTGTAACGAACCTTCGGTTTGCCCCGAGTTTAAGCCGGGCCGCACTCAGCCGACTGTGTGTTCGTGCCAACAAATTTATATGTTGAGCGATAAATAATAAGTCCTGATTTTTAGATTAGAGTATATAAAATGGTTTATTCACGTAGATATATAATTATTGTAGTACAGCAAATATAATTATTGTATACTCTAGCGGCTCGCAGAGAGTATCACAGGCACTCCTACTGCTGGATTCGCTCGCTGGCACTCTAGACCGCGACTCAAAGACGTACGCTCTTCCGCACTACTCTCACGTACCTTTTACTCCTGGTTGCAGGACTCACCACTCCTCTTGCTGTTTTCCAAGCACACCTAATGGCTGGCTGGGCTAGCGCACACTGTTTTCTACAGGATCGTTGTTTGCCGTGAGGAGCACTCCGGCTAGCGACCGATCAGCCTCTGAGCCGTCTAGAGGTTGCAGAGCACTCCAGAGTACGCCAGGATACGCGCTGTGTTCTCTAGCGGTTCGCTGGGAGTATCACAGGCACTCCTACAACTGGATTCGCTCGCTGGCACTCTAGACCGCGTCTAAGAGAGCTTACGTTCTTCCGCACGGCTGCCCTCACTAACCTCACACTCCTGTTCAGGTTATGCTGCTCCAGCACCTGCTGCCGGCCGTACCTCTGTCCTCAAGGATACGGTTTGCGTCCAAGATATTCCTCTGAATATCCTTGTGGAAGTCCCACGATGTCCTTTGTGTCCTTGATGTCCCTCGTTGTCCTTCGTTGCACTTTACACTTTCACTCCCGTTGACAGTTGGCACTTTCACTTTTAATTGGAATCGACTGACCCAGTGCCGAGCCGTGGGCGCCTTTTTATAGCAGCGCCGCAGGCCCTGCTTCGGCTCTGGAGCGGGGCCTGCCTCGGCTGTTTGTAGCGGGGCCTGCCTCCTCTGCGGGTCTGCCTTAACGGCAACATCGCCTGATTTTATATGCCTGCGAGCGAAAGTAATAGCTACTTTCTCGCGGCTACGAAAGGCACTTCGGCTCTTAGGCTTTAAACAAAATTGTTGTTTGTGTTTAAGTTGACACTCGATTTTTATACCCTGAACCCATTGAAAATGGGAAAAAAGGGTATAATGTTTTTGTTGAAATGTATGGAACAGGGAGAAGGAGGCGTGGCAGACCCCATAAAGTATATATATTCTTGATCAGGGAGACAAGCCGAGTCGATTTGGCCCTGTCCGTCTGTCCGTCCGTCCGTCTGTCCGTATGTATGAACGCGTCGTTCTCAGAACCTATAAGAGCTAGAGACTTGAAATTTTGTATGTAGATTCCTGTATAGCACGAAAAGATCGAGTTTGTTAAAAAAAATCGATAACTGTCTTAATTTTATTGTTATCGATTAAAAACGAAATCGATGCTCCGTTATTTAATTATATATAATTCATCTTTATAGCTAGAGTCTTCAAAATTTGCATTTAGTGTTATGTGATCATTGCACAATTTCGGTTTTTGTTAAATTTTGGATGCCACGCCCCCTTCGCCTCAAATTTGTAAGTCCCGTATTTCAAATACTACAGACTTGTGCTTTGGCACATATATACATATAGATGACATGATGACGCCCAACAAGTTTGATCAAAATCGTTGGTCTAGAAAAAAATTTATTAAACATTTAATTTCCCATAGCATTGCCATGCAAAGCAGCCAAAGAACAGCTGACGCACCGACTGGCGTTTGTGTGTGTGCGCGCCTGTGCGTGTGTGTGTAAGTTTGGCTTGTAATGAACGTACATATGCATGTGTATATAAAAGAAACAAAAAGAATGCTTGGAAAAACGGTTCTTCATAGGGTTTAGGGTATACCCTTGTCGAGCGGTCTCGACTAGAGTTTTCTTACTTGTTTGTCATGTATTTTTTTTTAATAAATATTATTTATATTATAATAAATTTAATATAATTTCTTCATTGCTTCTCAATAAAACGTCGGCGCTCGCTGGCGCGGAAATTGCGGCGAGCCGTCTTCGACAGTCCGTTTAGGCCGCTTGAACGAATCACCAAGTTTTGCTCGCAGTAAGCAGTCGGATTGTAGGTTGGCACATCCGGTTCCTTGTCCCAGTCCTCGTCGACCTGTACTAAATCAACGGGCGGCGGCTGGACCGCCTTTGGCAACTCCTCCTTATACATATCGAAGCAGATGCGCTCTGTCCAGAATATGTTTCTATACAGAAAGAAAAAATAAAATATTCAAAATAAACCATAAATTATTTGATCTGCCAAAGGAAATTTGACGACTCACTTCCATCGCTTCCTTGTCAAAACGATGAATAGCATTAAATGGGCAAATCAGCAAGTTCACTGTGTGCTCGGAATTGCGAACGCAGCGCTCCAAATGCTTGGTCAGACGTCCGCGCAGCACAACGTGGCTCTTGTTGTAGGGACAAGTGGCGAAGTCATTGAATGAACCAACAGACGACATTTTAATTTTATTTTAGACAAATATTAAATTTGCAATTCGCAGATGAAAAATAAATCAAGCCAAAAGCAAGTCAAAGTCACAGCAAATTTATGCCAAGAATGTTTTAGCTATAAATGGAAGCAATTTCAATAAATTTAATATTTGCTCTTTGGTAATTTTTTTTCCTTTTTTTTTTTCTGCGCTTCCACTTGATTATTTGAAAAGTTTAATAATTTCAGCACGTCTTGCTTACTTATTAGACTGTATTCGAATGAATCCTGACGAGGCAAATTCCTGTATTTATAGCTAGAAAATTGACATATAAACCGAAGGCAACTTTAATTTCTGGAAATTTCTTTAGCTAATGAATGGCCACTGTCAACTGCTCGTGTGTTTTTAGCCCTGGAAGCCCTAGCACCCTTTAATTGGCATCTAGCAAGGGATCTATTTTCATTCGTCAACTGTAAACACAGTTAGCATCTCTGTTACAGTCAGTTCAGGTTGCAAAGAGTGGCGCTGATACTGGCTCAAGTTCCAGTTCCAGTTGTAACGAACCTTCGGTTTGCCCCGAGTTTAAGCCGGGCCGCACTCAGCCGACTGTGTGTTCGTGCCAACAAATTTATATGTTGAGCGATAAATAACAAGTCCTGATTTTTAGATTAGAGTATATAAAATGGTTTATTCACGTAGATATATAATTATTGTAGTACAGCAAATATAATTATTGTATACTCTAGCGGCTCGCAGAGAGTATCACAGGCACTCCTACTGCTGGATTCGCTCGCTGGCACTCTAGACCGCGACTCAAAGACGTACGCTCTTCCGCACTACTCTCACGTACCTTTTACTCCTGGTTGCAGGACTCACCACTCCTCTTGCTGTTTTCCAAGCACACCTAATGGCTGGCTGGGCTAGCGCACACTGTTTTCTACAGGATCGTTGTTTGCCGTGAGGAGCACTCCGGCTAGCGACCGATCAGCCTCTGAGCCGTCTAGAGGTTGCAGAGCACTCCAGAGTACGCCAGGATACGCGCTGTGTTCTCTAGCGGTTCGCTGGGAGTATCACAGGCACTCCTACAACTGGATTCGCTCGCTGGCACTCTAGACCGCGTCTAAGAGAGCTTACGTTCTTCCGCACGGCTGCCCTCACTAACCTCACACTCCTGTTCAGGTTATGCTGCTCCAGCACCTGCTGCCGGCCGTACCTCTGTCCTCAAGGATACGGTTTGCGTCCAAGATATTCCTCTGAATATCCTTGTGGAAGTCCCACGATGTCCTTTGTGTCCTTGATGTCCCTCGTTGTCCTTCGTTGCACTTTACACTTTCACTCCCGTTGACAGTTGGCACTTTCACTTTTAATTGGAATCGACTGACCCAGTGCCGAGCCGTGGGCGCCTTTTTATAGCAGCGCCGCAGGCCCTGCTTCGGCTCTGGAGCGGGGCCTGCCTCGGCTGTTTGTAGCGGGGCCTGCCTCCTCTGCGGGTTTGCCTTAACGGCAACATCGCCTGATTTCTTTCCATATATGCCTGCGAGCGAAAGTAATAGCTACTTTCTCGCGGCTACGAAAGGCACTTCGGCTCTTAGGCTTTAAACAAAATTGTTGTTTGTGTTTAAGTTGACACTCGATTTTTATACCCTGAACCCATTGAAAATGGGAAAAAAGGGTATAATGTTTTTGTTGAAATGTATGGAACAGGGAGAAGGAGGCGTGGCAGACCCCATAAAGTATATATATTCTTGATCAGGGAGACAAGCCGAGTCGATTTGGCCCTGTCCGTCTGTCCGTCCGTCCGTCTGTCCGTATGTATGAACGCGTCGTTCTCAGAACCTATAAGAGCTAGAGACTTGAAATTTTGTATGTAGATTCCTGTATAGCACGAAAAGATCGAGTTTGTTAAAAAAAATCGATAACTGTCTTAATTTTAATGTTATCGATTAAAAACGAAATCGATGCTCCGTTATTTAATTATATATAATTCATCTTTATAGCTAGAGTCTTCAAAATTTGCATTTAGTGTTATGTGATCATTGCACAATTTCGGTTTTTGTTAAATTTTGGATGCCACGCCCCCTTCGCCTCAAATTTGTAAGTCCCGTATTTCAAATACTACAGACTTGTGCTTTGGCACATATATACATATAGATGACATGATGACGCCCAACAAGTTTGATCAAAATCGTTGGTCTAGAAAAAAAATTTATTAAACATTTAATTTCCCATAGCATTGCCATGCAAAGCAGCCAAAGAACAGCTGACGCACCGACTGGCGTTTGTGTGTGTGCGCGCCTGTGCGTGTGTGTGTAAGTTTGGCTTGTAATGAACGTACATATGCATGTGTATATAAAAGAAACAAAAAGAATGCTTGGAAAAACGGTTCTTCATAGGGTTTAGGGTATACCCTTGTCGAGCGGTCTCGACTAGAGTTTTCTTACTTGTTTGTCATGTATTTTTTTAATAAATATTATTTATATTATAATAAATTTAATATAATTTCTTCATTGCTTCTCAATAAAACGTCGGCGCTCGCTGGCGCGGAAATTGCGGCGAGCCGTCTTCGACAGTCCGTTTAGGCCGCTTGAACGAATCACCAAGTTTTGCTCGCAGTAAGCAGTCGGATTGTAGGTTGGCACATCCGGTTCCTTGTCCCAGTCCTCGTCGACCTGTACTAAATCAACGGGCGGCGGCTGGACCGCCTTTGGCAACTCCTCCTTATACATATCGAAGCAGATGCGCTCTGTCCAGAATATGTTTCTATACAGAAAGAAAAAATAAAATATTCAAAATAAACCATAAATTATTTGATCTGCCAAAGGAAATTTGACGACTCACTTCCATCGCTTCCTTGTCAAAACGATGAATAGCATTAAATGTTCCAGTTGTAACGAACCTTCGGTTTGCCCCGAGTTTAAGCCGGGCCGCACTCAGCCGACTGTGTGTTCGTGCCAACAAATTTATATGTTGAGCGATAAATAATAAGTCCTGATTTTTAGATTAGAGTATATAAAATGGTTTATTCACGTAGATATATAATTATTGTAGTACAGCAAATATAATTATTGTATACTCTAGCGGCTCACAGAGAGTATCACAGGCACTCCTACTGCTGGATTCGCTCGCTGGCACTCTAGACCGCGACTCAAAGACGTACGCTCTTCCGCACTACTCTCACGTACCTTTTACTCCTGGTTGCAGGACTCACCACTCCTCTTGCTGTTTTCCAAACACACCTAATGGCTGGCTGGGCTAGCGCACACTGTTTTCTACAGGATCGTTGTTTGCCGTGAGGAGCACTCCGGCTAGCGACCGATCAGCCTCTGAGCCGTCTAGAGGTTGCAGAGCACTCCAGAGTACGCCAGGATACGCGCTGTGTTCTCTAGCGGTTCGCTGGGAGTATCACAGGCACTCCTACAACTGGATTCGCTCGCTGGCACTCTAGACCGCGTCTAAGAAGGCTTACGTTCTTCCGCACGGCTGCCCTCACTAACCTCACACTCCTGTTCAGGTTATGCTGCTCCAGCACCAGCTGCCGGCCGTACCTCTGTCCTCAAGGATACGGTTTGGTATGCGTCCAAGATATTCCTCTGAATATCCTTGTAGAAGTCCCACGATGTCCTTTGTGTCCTTGATGTCCCTCGTTGTCCTTCGTTGCACTTTACACTTTCACTCCCGTTGACAGTTGGCACTTTCACTTTTAATTGGAATCGACTGACCCAGTGCCGAGCCGTGGGCGCCTTTTTATAGCAGCGCCGCAGGCCTGCTTCGGCTCTGGAGCGGGGCCTGCCTCGGCTGTCTGTAGCGGGGCCTGCCTCCTCTGCGGGTCTGCCTTAACGGCAACATCGCCTGATTTGGTGCGACGCCAAATACGCGTGATCGCGTGGCAGCCTTTCATTGGCCGAAGCACCGTTATATGCCTGCGAGCGAAAGTAATAGCTACTTTCTCGCGGCTACGAAAGGCACTTCGGCTCTTAGGCTTTAAACAAAATTGTTGTTTGTGTTTAAGTTGACACTCGATTTTTATACCCTGAACCCATTGAAAATGGGAAAATCAGGGTATAATGTTTTTGTTGAAATGTATGTAACAGGGAGAAGGAGGCGTGGCAGACCCCATAAAGTATATATATTCTTGATCAGGGAGACAAGTCGAGTCGATTTGGCCCTGTCCGTCTGTCCGTCCGTCTGTCCGTCTGTCCGTCCGTCCGTCCGTCTGTCCGTATGTATGAACGCGTCGTTCTCAGAACCTATAAGAGCTAGAGACATGAAATTATGTAGGTTCCTGTATATCACGAAAAGATCGAGTTTGTTAAAAAAAATCGATAACTGTCTTAATTTTAATGTTATCGATTAAAAACGAAATCGATGCTCCGTTATTTAATTATATATAATTCATCTTTAAAGCTAGAGTCTTCAAAATTTGCATTTAGTGTTATGTGATCATTGCACAATTTCGGGTTTTGTTAAATTTTGGATGCCACGCCCCCTTCGCCTTAAATTTGTAAGTCCCGTATTTCAAATACTACAGACTTGTGCTTTGGCACATATATACATATAGATGACATGATCACGCCCAACAAGTTTGATCAAAATCGTTGCTCTAGAAAAAAAGTTATTAAACATTTAATTTCCCATAGCATTGCCATGCAAAGCAGCCAAAGAACAGCTGACGCACCGACTGGCGTTTGTGTGTGTGCGCGCCTGTGCGTGTGTGTGTAAGTTTGGCTTGTAATGAACGTACATATGCATGTGTATATAAAAGAAACAAAAAGAATGCTTGGAAAAACGGTTCTTCATAGGGTTTAGGGTATACCCTTGTCGAGCGGTCTCGACTAGAGTTTTCTTACTTGTTTGTCATGTATTTTTTTTTAATAAATATTATTTATATTATAATAAATTTAATATAATTTCTTCATTGCTTCTCAATAAAACGTCGGCGCTCGCTGGCGCGGAAATTGCGGCGAGCCGTCTCCGACAGTCCGTTTAGGCCGCTTGAACGAATCACCAAGTTTTGCTCGCAGTAAGCAGTCGGATTGTAGGTTGGCTAAATCAACGGGCGGCGGCTGGACCGCCTTTGGCAACTCCTCCTTATACATATCCAAGCAGATGCGCTCTGGACATTCCAGAATATGTTTCTATACAGAAAGAAAAAAAAATATTCAAAATAAACCATAAATTATTTGATCTGCCAAAGGAAATTTGACGACTCACTTCCATCGCTTCCTTGTCAAAACGATGAATAGCATTAAATGGGCAAATCAGCAAGTTCACTGTGTGCTCGGAATTGCGAGCGCAGCGCTCCAAATGCTTGGTCAGACGTCCGCGCAGCACAACGTGGCTCTTGTTGTAGGGACAAGTGACGAAGTCATTGAATGAACCAACAGACGACATTTTAATTTTATTTTAGACAAATATTAAATTTGCAATTCGCAGATGAAAAATAAATCAAGCCAAAAGCAAGTCAAAGTCACAGCAAATTTATGCCAAGAATGTTTTAGCTATAAATGGAAGCAATTTCAATAGATTTAATATTTGCTCTTTGGTAATTTTTTTCCTTTTTTTTTCTGCGCGTCCACTTGATTATTTGAAAAGTTTAATAATTTCAGCACGTCTTGCTTACCTTTTAGACTGTATTCGAATGAATCCTGACGAGGCAAATTCCTGTATTTATAGCTAGAAAATTGACATATAAACCGAAGGCAACTTTAATTTCTGGAAATTTCTTTGGCTAATGAATGGCCACTGTCAACTGCTCGTGTGTTTTTTAGCCCTGGAAGCCCTAGCACCCTTTAATTGGCATCTAGCAAGGGATCTATTTTCATTCGTCAACTGTAAACACAGTTAGCATCTCTGTTACAGTCAGTTCAGGTTGCAAAGAGTGGCGCTGATACTGGCTCAAGTTCCAGTTCCAGTTGTAACGAACCTTCGGTTTGCCCCGAGTTTAAGCCGGGCCGCACTCAGCCGACTGTGTGTTCGTGCCAACAAATTTATATGTTGAGCGATAAATAATAAGTCCTGATTTTTAGATTAGAGTATATAAAATGGTTTATTCACGTAGATATATAATTATTGTAGTACAGCAAATATAATTATTGTATACTCTAGCGGCTCGCAGAGAGTATCACAGGCACTCCTACTGCTGGATTCGCTCGCTGGCACTCTAGACCGCGACTCAAAGACGTACGCTCTTCCGCACTACTCTCACGTACCTTTTACTCCTGGTTGCAGGACTCACCACTCCTCTTGCTGTTTTCCAAGCACACCTAATGGCTGGCTGGGCTAGCGCACACTGTTTTCTACAGGATCGTTGTTTGCCGTGAGGAGCACTCCGGCTAGCGACCGATCAGCCTCTGAGCCGTCTAGAGGTTGCAGAGCACTCCAGAGTACGCCAGGATACGCGCTGTGTTCTCTAGCGGTTCGCTGGGAGTATCACAGGCACTCCTACAACTGGATTCGCTCGCTGGCACTCTAGACCGCGTCTAAGAAGGCTTACGTTCTTCCGCACGGCTGCCCTCACTAACCTCACACTCCTGTTCAGGTTATGCTGCTCCAGCACCAGCTGCCGGCCGTACCTCTGTCCTCAAGGATACGGTTTGGTATGCGTCCAAGATATTCCTCTGAATATCCTTGTAGAAGTCCCACGATGTCCTTTGTGTCCTTGATGTCCCTCGTTGTCCTTCGTTGCACTTTACACTTTCACTCCCGTTGACAGTTGGCACTTTCACTTTTAATTGGAATCGACTGACCCAGTGCCGAGCCGTGGGCGCCTTTTTATAGCAGCGCCGCAGGCCCTGCTTCGGCTCTGGAGCGGGGCCTGCCTCGGCTGTCTGTAGCGGGGCCTGCCTCCTCTGCGGGTCTGCCTTAACGGCAACATCGCCTGATTTGGTGCGACGCCAAATACGCGTGATCGCGTGGCAGCCTTTCATTGGCCGAAGCACCGTTATATGCCTGCGAGCGAAAGTAATAGCTACTTTCTCGCGGCTACGAAAGGCACTTCGGCTCTTAGGCTTTAAACAAAATTGTTGTTTGTGTTTAAGTTGA